>JFFI01000701.1:0-76165 GCA_001563125.1 Colletotrichum salicis
CTCCGGTGGCTTCTCAAAGCCAGGCATCAGTCTTCACCACCAGCACCAAATAGCTCGAGGCTTCCGAAATATATAGAAATTTACTCAAGATAAATACTAGAATGTAACTGAAGACTCATTGAAAATGGCGAAGTTCCATTGCAGGAAGCCGTGCTGAGCTGTTGTAAACATCACTCAACTCGATTCTCATGGCCTCACCGAGACCCTCACCGAAGACGATTGACCGAAGACCAAAAGGAGACATGCGCATACAAGAGGGTGGATACGATGGTGGGCTTGACGGTCCACTCAGAGGCTCTCGAAAAACTGCAGAGTGATACCGATAAGCACAGACCACACAAGGGTTTCCAAACCCCAATCACTCCAGGACCCACCCACCGGAAATTCTGACGGCGCATCTCGAATTGTGTGTGTGTCTGCCGCGATCGACTTTGGAACTTTTCCTCCCCTTCTTGACCCTGTCCGCTCGAGCATCAACTAACCCGACCGTCCATCACCCAACGACAACAGTCAAGATGTCCGCCGCCTTGAACAAGATCGCTGCCAACAGCCCCTCGCGGGCCAACCCCTCCGAGCTGGAGACCAACATTGCCCAGGCTCTGTACGACCTCGAGAGCAACACCGCCGACCTCAAGGTCGCCCTCCGCCCTCTGCAGATCGTCTCTGCCCGCGAGGTGAGAACTACCTGAAGCGACACATTCCAAAAGTCCTGAAGACTTCCGACCCGCGAATTCTCCGGAATCGAAAATCCTGTTCCCAGCCGCCACGGAAATCCAAGCACAAAGAAGCACGAACATGGGCAACACCCCCCAATTGACGAGCGCGATGCGAAGCAATGGAATCCCCGAAGCCTTTCTCTCGATTGAAACACATCATGATTGAAGAGGACCAAAAGGGACAGAAATTGCTGGCAATGGAATCGCGCGTTCATGTCTTGGGAGGAGCTCATGGCTCTGTCTTCAGCTTCACCGTGGCGGCGGAGATTTGAACGCTGAAAAGAATGATAATCTCAGGAACAGGACGGGAAGCGGTCCAAGGCATCGTCCTGGAGCTCGCATGCTGACTTGTGATCTTCCTATAGATCGAGGTTGGCCACGGCAAGAAGGCTATTGCCATCTTTGTCCCCGTTCCTTCCCTGCAGGGCTTCCACCGCGTCCAGCAGCGGTAAGTTTTTCTTCTCTCTCAACACCTTTATCAAAATACTAAGATCATTCACAGCCTCACCCGTGAGCTCGAGAAGAAGTTCTCCGACCGCCACGTCTTAATCCTGGCTTCCCGCCGCATCTTGCCCCGCCCCAAGCGCTCTGCCCGCTCCCGCAACAACCAGACCCAGAAGCGCCCCCGCTCCCGCACTCTCACTGCCGTCCACGACGCCATCCTCACCGACCTCGTCTACCCCGTCGAGATCGTCGGCAAGCGCCTCCGCACCAAGGAGGACGGCTCCAAGCTCCTCAAGGTCATCCTTGACGAGAAGGAACGCGGCGGTGTTGACTACCGCCTCGACACCTACTCCGAGGTCTACCGCAAGCTTACCGGCCGCGGTGTCACCTTCGAGTTCCCCCAGTCCGGCTCCGCCGAGTACTAGATTATCCTTGTCTAGCGTCTGGTGCATGGGCGGGTGTTTGGTGAAAATAAAAAAAGGAATCATGGTCAATGATGGGTTTGGCATTTAGTCTGCTGCAATGAAGGCATGACAATGACTGGTTGGTCAAAAGGGTCTGGCGTCTAAAGGGATATAGCTTGGGCGACTCAATTGCAGGCTGCCCATAAAATGCATATACCAAAACACTTGACCGCTCCTTCTTAAATAACTATCCCCAACATCGTGTGATCTTTGATCTTCTTCTGAATCCATTGCATGAATTGTAAAATTGGGGGGTATCATTCTTCATTTGACGTAAGTCTAGTCCTGGTTGATTCGTCCAACTCCCAAGACACACCAGTAAGCCAGCTCCCTCTTTTCCCTCGCCTCTTTCTCCCTGCTTGTCGCCGTTCCGACATCGCCTTGAGCCTCGGTCTCCCACTCGATGCGCACAAACATAGGTATCTCCAACACATCCTCATCCTCGCGAAGAGCGCCGTCGCCACCACCGCCACCTTGCTGTTCCTCAGACCTCAAAGAAGCCGGCACAACCTCTAAGACGATACTGACCCAATTGCGGCCACGTTCGTAAATCTTGCCCACCTCAGCCTGCTGCATGCCACCCTCTTCACCCCTCCTACGCTCCTTGTCGCCGTCGTCCTTGAGAGCGTCATCCCACATATCCGTGTTGGCATCAATCTCGAACTGCGGGCACAGCACCGTCACAGTGCTGGCGAACCGGCCAGGCGTGCTCGACGGGGTGGCCAGCGACACCTTGACCGTCTCGAAGATGGGGTTCTTGAAGGTCAGGAGATACTGCACGGGCTTGAGTGGCGTAAGCCACAGTTCCTGGGGTATCGGAGGCCGAGCGGTCGAGGGGAGGTTCTGGACCTCCGACTGCAGCGGTCGGATGGTGATTGTGGGGATGTAGCTGCCGGCCACAAGGCGGATGCGGAACCGCGTGTTGGAGATCTTTGCCTCCGGCTTGCTGATGATGTGTCTGCAGAGCGGGCATCTCTTGGATCGCTTCGTTCTCAGGAGATAGGGGACGGGCCGGAGCTCGTCTCGGAAGCGTACGTGGTCTTGCTGTAGACAGTTCTGGGCTAGAGTGGTTGTATCGTCGGGATGCGTATGCCTGAGTTTCTCAATCTCTTTTGACTCGTCCAGATCGGTTATCTTCAAGCCCTCGTCAGGGCTGACGGCCTCCCTCATGATCTGCACCTTACCACGGGCCTGTTTGTTACTAAAGTTGTTCCCAGTGTACAGACTCATGATGCGCGACAAGGAGCCAGGCGAGTTAAGGCCTAGGTCACCCAGTGATGATAGCCCACCTGCTGAGGGGTTCGAACTGGCCATCTGGTTCTGATAGAAGGACTTGAGCTGCGCAAATTGCAGTTCGGCATCCATGTCCTCCGGGTTCAAGTGGTATTCCCCATTGCTCTCCTTTTTCCTCTCCTTGTGCTCCTTGGAGGTCAGCTTGGGCTGGCCTCCGTTCTGTAACTTGGCCAACTGCCCGTGAATGCCATTGGGTCGGTCGAATTTGACGCCGATCTCAGTCGAACTCCAGTTGCAGTATGAACATGACAGGACGTAGGAAGCGCCTGGAGGGGCTGTTCCATCAGCCGTAAGAAGGTTGCTCTCGGGCGGGGTATCGAGGGCCGTAACAGCGAGGGGGCCAACGCAGACGGGACATTGGAAGCAACTTCGTGTGCACCTGCGATGGTGTCAGCATCTGCCGCAACTCTCGTCCGACGCAAACCTTGTGCATACCTGTTGCCTTCGCTTTTAAGGTTGCTGCTGGGAACCTCAAACAAGCAATTGGGGCAGTAGTAGGTGACAATCTCCTCATTGACGCATCGTGGGCACCGGATCTGGTGACAGTCTTCGCAGTACATCAGATGCTCCAGAGGATAGAGGCTGAAGTTGGCGCGCGGGGCGCGCGGGTCGAATGTCCGCTCATCGTCCTCTGGGCTTCCCGGCGTTGACGACCCGTCCTCGCTGGACTGGTGAGTCTCGGAGCAGGGGCAGCGGATGTAGGTGTAGGGGGTCAGAGGTGCCATCTTTGCTCCGACATAGTGCTTTGCGGAGTGGATTCCGGATCGGAAAGGTGTCGTTTGCCACGAGGGGGAGGGCGACTGTGCCGCGCAGAAAGGCTCGAGGAAGGGCGTTTGAGAGTCTGCACGGAGCTGTCTCCCGGACGCGACAATGCTCCTCACCGAAATCCCGCGCGGCCAGAGCCCAGGAGGGCGGGCTGATAAGGCCGATAAGAAGGTGAGCCTCTCGTTATCGATATCGATAAGGACATCACAGTTCACCATAGACGCATCCTTATGTAAGCGGCGACGAGCTATCCCACCCTCCATTTCGGTCCCCCAAACTCGCGACTTACATGGAAAACAGCTTGGTCCCTCCGAAGGCTGTTAGCTTTCCTTCCATCGCCTGTTGATGCGCTCGACTGCATGAGCAAAATCACCTACTTGACCGGAAAACTCTTTCTATGGACGGACGTTATTGATCAACATGCTTCGAGCTTGCCAAACCCACGCGAGACTGAGAGCCGGTTCTTGTCAAACCATCGTCGGTTTCTCGCCAAGGACGCCCTGAGGGTGCTGTCACAACTGTCACCTCGCTCCTCGCCCCAGGCTCAATGTCTTCAACGATAGGCTTCGGTGTCTCCGGTTGGGGGAGAGAGGCTTCCTGCATCTGGATTATATGACTTGCACTTGTCTTAAGCTTCTCTCTGCCGGCCGCCATGCCGCCGGCCAGCCTCGCTTGGTGGACCCCATTTCGTCTGCGGTTTCCTTTTACCGTTCACCGTGGTCCCACCGGGCTGGGTCTTCTTTCTTCAGCTTCGACGTTTTCGTTGCGGGCCGGCGCTGCGCTAGTTGATAGCGGTCCAGACCTCCTCGAGTGCGACAGGACGCCAAAAGCCAGCCGCGGGGTCTAGGTCGTGCAAGCCCTTCCGAAGCGAGCGAGGGCTGAGTCCTCATGGCTGGGCCTGTCTTGCCTCCGATCCGGTGCTGGACGGGAGCCCTTGCCAGGCGGTGGGATCCGCCTCCGGAGCTCCTTTGTGCCCCATGACCCTGAGCCGATTCCTGGAAAGATGACTGTCGCCCCGCGTGAGGGATGGCTGGACTTGGACGACTGTGGTCAGCGCGGCTTCTGCCGTGCAGATACCCTGCATCTCCTCTTGGAGCCGCTGTTCCACGCAGGGCAGAGGCCCGTCAAGGCGTTGTTGACTGTGCCTGTGTGTAAGTGGCCATGTCCTTCTTGCACAGCGTAAACGCCAGTGTTTTGGGTCCCGAATGCCTCGCAGCTTTCGTCGAATCTGTTAAGCGAGCCACACCGATGAGGGAAATCTCGGGTCGGAAAATATCTATCTGAAGTCGAGAGAGCGGTAAGCAACAGTCCTGAAGCTGGCCCCAACTACGGGAAAGAGGGCTTTTCTGTCGGCCGACGGCATGAAGCTAAGGAAACCAAACGCACGCTCATCGTTCCATGGCGGTGGTTCTCTAACTTCGTCTATCCTGGTAGATCCCGAGCACCGGCCATCACTAGCGACCTTCTGGCGAGGTAGCACAATATCGGTCGCAAGTCACTAAGAGAGAGGCGAGAGGTTTATCTTGTCTGTGCTACAAACAGTAATTACGGAAAGCGGACTGATCTGGCGACGACGAAGACTACATGGCGGCCGACCTTTCGAGCTTCGCACTCACGCCATGGAGCTTCCCGCCGCGACGAGTATCCCCATGCGGGATGACGCTCTTTGGTCTCGAGGACTGTATATCAGCAGGTCTACCTACGTGGGTGCAAGACCTAGATTCAATGTTGCCTCTAAACAGGACGAAGACGGTCGAACCTCAATCCACACCTCCCGGATGCGATCGTGGCCGTTATATCACATTAGGATGACTTCACATTATGGCCGCCGTGTGACTCTGATGATTCGGCAGAAGAAAGCCGATTGCGATCGTCCCAAGACAATTAGCAAAGGGAAGCCCAGCTCCCGGTGGGTTAGTCGCCAATTTCCATGAGACATTGCTCAATCGAGCAAGCGGGACGCGATTCTGACCAATCATTGTGCTTCTTTGTCGATGCAAGCCAACGCCGAAGTATGCATCGAGGACGGCGATCCCCAAAGACAAGCACGACATGCCCCCGGACTTTGGGCTGATGGTGGGCAGAGGCGAGCCAGCATCGACGCTTTGCATCACCACCCTATCACTAGCATTCCTCAAGTGTCCCAGGGAGAGGGGACTGCATACGCAAGAATGCTCATATCATTGAGGAACCAAGTCACAACTGGCCTTGCCGATCACCTCAACGTCCATCTCGGATTCCGTCACAACAGCGTTTGTGGAGACGCAGAGACTGTTTGAGACCTCCAGACATCATACGTCGCCGTTGAAAGGCAAAATGATTCCTCTCGCCCGCCTTGTTTGCGAGAAGCCGGCTCACGGACGGGGGGCCTGCAGTGGCACAGCCTGGAGCTGACAAAAGTTGCTGCAGCAGTGTTCCTCAGGAACAGGAACAGACTCATTACGCCTGTATGCGTATGCTGCTGCACAGAGTTTGAGAAGTCTGAAGTGACTGCCAACGCATCAGAGCTGTGGATGACAGGCACATTCGCTTGGCCAAGCTCGAAGAAGTTGCAGGGTCCGGACTGAGGGGTTCATCCATTGCTCTAGTGGCGGCCCGGTCTAAAACATGGCTTGGAGCTATCCCTCTGTCTCCCGCCGCGTCACTCGACACTCTTCGACAGGCAGCTCGGACCGTGGGCAAGCTGGCGGGTCTTTGCCAGGACGCAGGTGTCCAGCCCAGTCCCGGATTCTGGGTCAAGTTGTTCTTGATCCGGGACAAGTGACATAAAGCCATCCACACGCCCACCCGAAGACGTTTGGCAAGGTTTTCGGCGTCCATTTCCCCATCCAACCAGAGCTCTCTCGCCCATCTGGACCGGCTGCTTTCGACCAAGCTCGACAAGGCCGTGGACAAGTGACGATCCGAAGTCATTGTTCACTGCTACGGGCGTACTGGGTACCCCCGCTAGTTACCGCAGTCCCTTCAGTGATCACCGTAGATCTGACAGGGGTTCCTGTGGACTATTGGCGGTCCGGAACACCTCCTCTGCAGTCATCGGCGCCATCCACTGCTGTCAGCTCTCAATCTGGGTGAAGCTCTCTGGCCGCATCGAGCTGAGGTGTAAGGCTTCCCGTCACGGGAGCTATTCAACGATCGTACATATCAACGTCCCTATTCCCGCGACTTGTCTCGCGCTTGAAGTCTCACCATGTACGGCCGACGAGATTCTCGAAAACGAATGTCTCTACCACCGACTCGCACAATGTCGACAACATCAACACAAGGCTGGACGCCCAAGACGCTTGGAAACCCTATCATTGAGGGAAGGATGCCTCAAAATTCAAAAGTCAAGAGGTGGGATGGTGCGGCAAGGTCTTGTAGTGATTGGGATAATCTGAGAAGAGTGAGTCAATCCAACCCATCATCGTGGAAGAAATCTGCTGGCACAATGTCTCTTGTCTTGAGGTTGTTCGCTAACGTTGATGTCTCAGGACCCTGAATTATGGTTCCGCGGCGGAAATTGCTTCGTACATTTGTACGGTAAAGGGCAATCCCGCAGAGGACCTGCATTCAAGGTCCCATTCGGTGCTTTGCTTTCAGCAAAATGCCATCCGTTTGTCAAGAGATTTATGGCTCGTGACATGCCCGAGACGCCAGGTTCATTCCATGACCAGTATGATGACTTGGATCGGTGGAATGCTCTCAACCCGAATGAGCGAATCGAGCTCTACATTCCAGCACCGCCAATGGCCGACAAGGAACAGGCGTTTTCTTACCATCTCGCAACGAGAAACTTTTTTGCATGGATCTTCCGCCGCTCAGTGGTTGGCGAGCATCTGGGCACCGCGCTCATCGGCCTTCTCAACAGCATGGCAGAGTTCAGAGGCAACGAACAGGACAACGTGTCGGATCTTACTTCTTACCTAGACGAGGAGGGTTACTACGACATCAAGGGTCTGCCGCAACACGCACTCGCTATGCTGCATTTGGCTGAAGTCTTCCAATTGAGAGACCTGTACGTCGACGCGTTCAGCCACTGCGTTGGAATGAGCGAGGAGCTCTTCTACTGCCCCGAATACCAGGTATGTTTCGCTCATTTTCAACGGCCGTACGTTTGACTTACAGGACATAGCACATTGGCTCAGTTTCCAAGATCATGATTCAACGGGCCCGGACTGAGATGAACTCACGGCTCAGCCAGGCTGGTGGCATGCTCAAGAACTTCCTTGAAGAAGAGCTCTCTGAGACACATCTCGGTCTGCCAGCAGGCGGACGTGCCCACCTAGACCGATTCAGATCCTTCATCCAATCATTTTACACGACAAAGTTTGGCTACTACCCGCCACTATCCTTTGACACCCGGAGCAGCACCATCTTCGATCCTGAGATCTTTAGCACCATGTGCAAGGACTTCAAGGCCGTCTACGACTTGCTCGTAGATGAAGAGTTCACGTCAATCGAGAGCAGTCCGCTGTTAGCGCAAGGCGGGATCTGCGCCGTGCAGAGTGTCCAGGAGTTCGATGACCGGTGCAACTTCAAGTCTTTGAGGCATCCGTTGCCGTTACTGCCCGAGACGGCTGGGGACAAGGCATCACGCCGCATGTCGTTGCAGTGGTTGGCGAACACCGCGCGAGGCGATAAACTGAAACCGGACCAGCGCCTGGTGGCTCACAGGGCCATGATCAAGGCGATGAACACGCGTGACCCAGCACTCCTGGACAACGACTTTATCCGGGCCTACCGGAAATTCGAAGAAGACTCCGTATCACCTCTTATCCGCGTCGACAAGGCCGAGAAGATTAGTCTCGTCGATGCCCGCAAGGTGCGCTGGATTCTGATTTACGCAGTATACCAAGTGCTTCTTAGCTGTACGCAACCTCCACCAGAAGTTCGCGATACTGTCGATGCGGACTATCACCTCGCAGTTTCTTCCGAGAAGCTGCCACCCTGGAAGGAGGGACGCCAACTGCAAACCCTCCTGCGCAAGCAGACAGATATGGCTGCCGATACTAGGCGGTCGCAATCAGTCACGGACTGGGCAACGGGATGCCACGGCACACCGACTGTCATTGTGTCGCCGACGATTGACATTCGACCAGATGTCGATTCCACCGCCAGATCTCGCCGTGACGAAGTAGCTTCCTTTCGACAGTCACCATGCGGAGTCCCAGCCGCCGCCGCCCCGGCCCGCTCACGAAGCCGCAGCTTGTCCCGTAACAACCCCTTCCGGCGATCTCTCAGTATCTTCCGCAAGCTGGAAGAGCAGTGCGCTCCGGCACCCCGCAAGGCATCTTACTGCGAGATCGTGGTTCACGGCTACGGCAACGGTACCAACGCCGTCAAGAAATGGGAGGGTCCTCCCGCCGAGGTCTCGCCCCGGACGTTGGTCGCCCCGCGCTCCTTCTCGACCTCTTCAGAGTCTAGCGGCGCCTCCGAGGCTCCCTCGATGGGCGGCCATAGCTACGCGACCGTCGACTCCACGGCGCCGCCTACCTCGCCCGACGCGCCATCTAAGAACTGGCCCAACCAGGAATCGCCTATGCTGAGCCCCGTCCCTCTGCGAGGACGTCGGCGCATGAGAAACGTGCTCTCCTTCGCGGGGACGCCTCCCCGTGCCAGCTCCTCGGAGTGGACGGTTACTAACCAGCGCCACAGTGTTATCGGCGCCGGCGGTGGTAGCTACGCTCACGACTACGAGGAGCTGATCAAGGCGCAGGAAGAGGATTTCCAGCGCCATGAGCTGGAGCCTCTCCCCTTGCAAATTCGCAAGTCTTCGGTGCCGATTCATGAGTCCCCGGTCTTGGGGCAGATGGATGTGCAGCCTGTGTGGGAACAGTTCAAGGATCTAGGCGGCCTCGCCAGCTGCTCGCCTCTGAATATCTAGGCCGACTTGGTGTACTGAGTACTCTGGTCGGGATGTACGAATGATAGTGGTATGGTGCCACTTATGTTGTTTTCTTTGTATGTATTGATTTTGGAAATGACGAGATACCCTGTCGCACCCTCCTTACCCAGGCCTGCGCATGGCGATGATTGATACGGGCGTTGGGTTTGGTAAAGGTCTGGAGTTTAGGCCGGGAAGTGCCATGGCACATGTACAATACTTTATTGAAAAGTTCGAAGAAAAGAAATGTGATACGAGCGAAGTCTCTTTTTCCTTTTCACTTCAATCGTGACTTGTACAGTACATATGATACAAATCAGACGAGGACACCTCTACACACCACCATGTTTGTTAAAAAAAAAAGCCCCTATTGACAGACTGATGTGGACTACCCTAGTATGGACTGGTCTTCAAAAAACGTGGAAGCCTTTCAATTCGCCATTGGTCTGTGAGGTACATGTATCATGAGGTATTGTGGGCACAAGTGCTGACAGCACCGGCCTGTCTCGTCCGCCCCTCGACGTTTGATTTGCATGGTACCTGCAGGAATGCAGCCATCGTCGATGTGGATGAGCACATGTCAAGAAATGCGCGACCTATCGCACGCAGCGTCAAATCAGGACCGACGCCACCCCAGAAGAGGGTAGATGAACTTCTTCATGTCAAACATTACGCATATGTGAACGTATATACACATCTCATATTTACCAGTCCCTCGGACTCCTTGTCTCTTTGTCATCTTGAAAAGTGCATGCGGCCTACAGCGCCATCTGGATAAGTGTATAGAACACGGATATCCTACCTTATATTTACTCTCGCACGAAGAGTCAATTTGCGTTACGCGTCTCGAGCGCGACGTTCATTATTCACTCTTGGTAGTCTTCGAGGCGAGGGCCAGCCCGTCGACGATCTCGCTGCCCATGGAGAAGATCATGTAGCCTGATCCGAGGAGCCATGCGCCGCTGTAGTTGCGATTTCAAGTCAGCTTCTTACCACATTGCGATTAACCCGGCCATACTGGGAAAAGGCTTACTTAGGAATGATCCAGAGGAAGAGAAGGTCCAGAGGGGGGTTGTGGCCAATGTTATCGAAGCCAGAGAAGTACTCGTTCGCCCCTGTCGCATCATCACTGTCAGTATATCATTGCTTCGCAGAGCTCTGGGCGCAAAAGAGTCGCGCTTACAGTACAAGACCGTCTTGCTCAACGTCATAACAGCCGCGCTGAACCCAATAACAATAGCCAAAGCGCCCGCCTTTCCGCCAACAACCTTCTTCAACCCAGCCGGTCCATCAACGGCGCGTCCCCGCGAGAAGTACAGCCAGTAGTAGGCAAGATACATGACCGTCTCAACGGCATTCAACGCGCCCTGCGCAGACGTGAAGCCGTTGCCAGCGTTGAACGCCTTCCATCCATATACATGGTCGACCTCGCCGTATAGCTTGTAGGGCGCCCAGACCGGCCAGTGGAGGTGGCCTCCCGGCATTGTCCAGGGACGGAGGAGGACGTAGCCCGTGTCCCAGATGACGAGGGGCAGGGAGACGAGGAGCCAGAAGCAGGTGAGGGAGGTTGGTGCGTGGGACCAGCCTTGTGGGGTGGACTTGTTCTCGGGGTGGGTTGTGGCGGCTGTGACGACGGCGCGGGCTGTGGAAGGGATGCTTGGGGAGGCGTCGAGGCCATTTGGGAGGGCGCGGGAGGAGGAGCGTGTTGAGACCATCTTGTCGTATGCGCTGGGTCTGTTGCTTCGGTTGGGTTCGCGATGTGAGGGTATCGTGGAGGAAGGGTTTGCTCGGTATGGTCCGTCGAGTCGTTGACGCGTTGTTTATCGGTGTAGGTGTCTTCGTGTGCGTGTGTTGTCGTCAAAGAACACGTGGAGGAGGGAAGCTTCGGAAAGGTTAATTGGACCGAGAAGGACAAGGACAGCTAAAGCAACGCGGACCAAGTCAATTCGACTGCCCGTCCCACTGTCCCAGGGGACTGTTCAAACGTTCAGGGACCACGGTATAAGTGATCCGTGCCGTTACACTCCACACAGAGGAACCGACCGACCGGCAGTCCTGGAGGGATCGAGGCTTGAGCAACGGTGGGTGGCACCCGAATACGACAGGCTGACTGGCGCAGCGGTGCTGTCGTGTCGCAAAGCTTCTTTGGCCCTTTCGGCGCGGACTTGTGCAGTATTCCCGAAACGGATCGCGTCCAGAGGGGCCGCGGTGCGATTAGTCAACCCGAGTGCCGCGTCTCCATATTTTCAACGGATGCCCGGTGGTCCGTGCTTCTCTAGCGAATTGCGGGGAGCGGCAGGTTGAGAGAGGAAGGGAGGAAACAAATAATGACACAACTTACCTGTACCCAGAAGCGTCTGCTTGTGTTCAGAAATGGCCCAGGAAATCAAGACTCGGGTGGAACTTGGGGGCAGTGCCGCGGGATGCGAGGAGTGCTGTTTGACAACGCGGATGTGGTGATCCAACAGCTGCACAATCTCTTTGGCAACCCCATCGAGCGTGGCAAATCATGGCTCCAAGCTCACGCAAAGAACATGTGGTGTATGTCCAACACTGGCATCGAGATCAGGGAGCAGTTCCAACAGCTTCTTCTGCTGCATTGGACGAATGACTGGTGCGGAGTCCCCCCAGATGATTCGTTTGACTGAGATGCTAACAAGTACTTTTCTTAAGGGGCTTGTCGATATCGCCCAGCTGAATCCCCCATCCGGTCACTGGAATGTCTTTTCTTACGGGCCTCCAGTGCTGACAACGGAAGTCTATCCCGAGGACCTCGATACTACCTCTATGGCCCTTCTCACCCTTGATGTTGATTTCGATGTCAAGCAGGAGACCATGAATGATATCCTCAAGTATCTGAGTCCAGATGGATTAGTATATGTAGGTCTTCCTCCTTAGATGTACTCATGGAAACTACATGTACTAATGTCTGCTGCTCTTCAGTGTTACTTCGACCCAGGCAGACCGCGGCTCGACCCTTGCATCTCAGCCAATGTGCGCCGGGTCTACGCCAGCGGACGAGGTTATCAACTTCAGCCCGCTCTCCACTTCATGGAAGACATGCTGCACACAGGCGCATTCGAGCATGGAAATCGCTACTACCACTTGCCGTACTTCCTGCTGTACTACCTCAGTGAACTGTGCTCCAAGAATCTTGATGCCAATGAACTTGACAGCTTGCGCGATCTGCTCTTTCGACGTCTAAAAGAGCGAATGGGCTCTACAAACGATGCATCAAATGCTGGCCTCCGTCTGCTAGCTTCGAACAACATGCGCCTGGCCAACGGTTCGGATAGAAGGCTCTTACTGGATTTGCAGCGGAGTGATGGTAGCTGGATGGGATACTTGTACCGCTATGGGTTCTCTGGGATCCTCATTGGAAGCGAAGGGGCTATTACTGCTTTGGCAGTGAAAGCCTTGCAGGGTGCCTATCATTGAAGCTATGCTGTGATGAAAGAGGGCATAGATCAGGGCGAAAACATCTTGACAGCATACACCTACTATAACTCGAAATGAGATGTCACTTTCCACCTACCAATTGAATAAATGCTAGCATACCTTTGTGCGACTGACCACGAGCGACTTTGGTACTGGAAAGGGCGGTATACGGTACGACTAATCTGTGTCTTCTCGGAGTCTCAGGACCAGAGATAGAAAAGCTCTGAGCACTTCAGTGGTCTCAAACGAAAGATTAACGCATAACTATGTTACAATTGTCGTCTAATGGGGGGAAAATGCTTGCTAAAAAGCCACGAGTTGTGTAAATATTATAGTTTTGTTGTTTGACAATGAACTAATATCATAGTCCTATGATGACGCTCCTATTCCGCTGAAAATCTTTTATCCGCGTGACCACCGCTTTTCCAATTCCTTTTAACTCCTTGGGTATCATGATATTCCGGTCTCTCCCATTAAACATACCACGCAACATCCTCATCCTGGTCCTTTACAGTGCTACTAGAATCCTGGCGACTAGTCCTCGACTGTGGTGTCATGTCCAACCCAGGTATACCATTCGGTTCGGTGATGTGACGAGAGAGCGAACGAGGGCGTGGCACAGGTACTGCGTTTGGTTCTGTTGCCCTTCCCGAGAAAGTGTTGGCCTGTACACCAAGCTCGAGTTCTGGCCCTGTGGTGTTTCTTTTAGGTTGAACATTCTCCGAGCTCAACATCCATCTCCCAGCTACGTAGGGCATTGAAAATCTTCTTGACCTCGACTTCGATAACGAGTTCTTGTTCGCGTCTGGCGCTCCGTCGTTGCTGTCTCTCCTTGATTCGGCATGAGGTCGCATGGGGTTGGATGCCTTAACAACCTTTGCAATCAGATCTGCCATGCCCATTTCGATGTGTAGTTTCAGTAGGTAGGCCAGCGGGTGGAATTGGGCATAACTAAGTATCATGGTCAGCAGTTACACAAACCCGTTCAAGTCGGGATCACAAACATCAGGGTATTCGGGAGGGACATAAGTCCAATGAGGATGACCTAGAGTGTTGGTGATCAGCTGCGGGGTCAACTTTAGTTGAAAGCAATCGAACTTACATCAAGTGACATCGAGACTGCAATCATGGCAAGGTTGAATCTGAACAATGCCGTGTACTTGGTCAGGCCGCTAGCAATTAGCCGCGACTTGACGAGATAGATGAAGGCAAGGTTGAGTCCAGCATCCACAAGAAGAAAGATGCCCTTTTCTATCCTATCCCAGATCTCGTTGATGTGGATATAGGTATCGTTTATCTGGAGGCGAGCTGGGATCCAGATGCAGAAGACGCTGATGTTGACTGCCAAAAGGATGCCGAAAACTCCCCATTTTAGTCGTGTGGCCTGTGCAGGTATCGGCATCAAGATTGCGATTCGGTTTACGATGATTTGCATGAGACATTGGACCTAAGGGAGCATTGATCAGTTGATATTCCAAATGAAGGATGCTCGAGAACATATTGGAGATTTACCTGAATAGTCCATAATACAACTTCGATTGAATGTCGTCAATAAAGAAAACGGCATGTGAGTTGAGGCTACGCAGTACTCACGTAGGAAAAAGAAGTATTCAAAGCTAAGGAATTCAAAGTTAGACACTGGAATCACTTACATGGACAAGGAGAGGGGCTTACCTTGGATCAATGATGGATGTCAAATAGCACCAAGATATGATGCCGATGACTATACTGGCGATCCATTCCGCCCAGATCAGCCATATGTAGACGTTAACTCGGTGTGTCCTGTTCCAACTGGCTCTACTTTGTCGATAACCTTTGACTCCGCTCCAAAGGCCAACCCCAAGTGTGAACCCCCAAAACATGCTCGCTATGTTCTGCTCATTGTTGGTAGGTGTCGAGCCGACATACCACGGGGGTATAAGTGTTCCCGCCATCGTAGAGCTAGGTCTCGTTTTTCATCGGACGGGCGGCGGTCTCGGTGGATTCTCTGGTGTTGCTGTTCCACCTTCATCCCCGGCGGTAGGGGCAAGATCGAGAGGTGGAGGAAAAAATGACAAGCTTTTCGATGAAATGTTGGGGCAGGGCAACCAATATGAGGAACGTGACCCATTGACCGCTGCTCTCGTCGGAACTTCAGCAACCGCACTAGTCGCGATGGCGGGCAAGTAGCAAGCTAGGTAAGGCATGCAACGGTGAGTGGCAGCACGGGGGGAGGTTTATTTTGAAGGTTGGGTGGAGGGCGGCGCAACACAAGCGCTTGGAATAGCCAACATGTCCTAACCCCGACTCGGAACGTCAGACGCTGGGGCCCAAATTCTTGACCTTTGGACCCTGCAGGCGTCAACTTGTCTGGTTCTTCACTTCTCCATCCGTTGGACCCGGTTTGCCAGACCAGAGTTTGTCGTAGAGTTGCCAGTCTGCATCGGGGGTCGGCATTTGAGAGCTCGTTGCAGCAGAGGTGCTCTCAACTCTCTGGCCGGGCAGCCGATTGCCGGCTCCCACTCTGGGGGTTTGCCACGCCGTCGCAAGTTTGAGGGTGGTAGCGATGATCTCCGGATAGTTACACCAGGGCCCCTGAACCGCATATGGGGACTGCCGTAGAGAACACGGCATGGGCTGGATATTGGTAATGGCGCGGAGGCAAAGGCCGTGGACCGACTGACGGTGCGATGATCGGACTAGAAGCCGGGGCAACCGGTCTCCAGCTAGTCCTCGATTCCTACGCAGCCGCAGCTCCTAGTTTGCAACTAGTAACGGCATATACCATAGCCGCGAATGATTTCAATCATAGCTTTGCCTAAGCCTTGGGAGCGGTGTGCTACCCGTCCTGTGCTTTTCCTTCTCACCTCTAACATGGCCGGCCCGAAAACACAGACATCTGGGTTGAATCTTTTCAGGCTATGGGACCCCTCACTCACCCACATAAAATAGACTTTTAGTCCGCAGGAACGTGCGTCACTCCAATCGAGATCAACACGAGGGTGCAGAAGTTTCGGTGCTAACTGCGAGTCAGGGTTTTGCATTGTCGTCATTGGTGGCAGGCCACTGAAAAAGAGTTCGTTGCAAGCGTCCGTCCGGCGGCACCACTGCGTTTCTCAGCGGGAGAGAAACCGAGACCGCGCTTCAACGGCTGGTGGGGGATCATCAGGCCAAGCTTCATTGTTTGTTTCGCGTTGTCTTATTTGTTTGATGGTCCGGTCTTCGGAAAATAGACTCCAGAACATTACTCCTGTAAGAATCAGGTCTCTGGATAAATTAAAATTTCCATGACTCAATTTGAGCAGCTGTGATGACTCCAGAACGTCATATTCTGCGGAGAATTGAATATATCTCCACGTGTAGATCTAGGGCAGATAGATGAATGTCCTTGGCCTTTGAGGAAAGATAGGCGTTTGGATGGAGCGCCTAATCGAAATGCGAGGTTCGGCCTGTGAAGCAAAATCCGTCCTATCTGAGCGAGCCTGGCAGCGTTACGAGATGACAGAGGCTGGCCAGTGGCCACGACGGCTCGTTTCTGCTGTAAAACATTGGGTTCAACGGTGCCAACAGGCTCGTGCGTCTTTGCGTCTGTCATCAGTCTTCCATTGCCAAGATCGAAGCCCACTTTCCAGTTGTTGACTTGTTGTGTTTCAGAATGGATGATATCCTGGGCCCCTCCCATGATCAGGCACTGTCAGACCACAATCCGAAATGCGGAGTGAAGGAGCTATAAACCACCTGAAGGCTCCTCATTGGCCAGTATTCGATTCGTTCTATTTGGGTCTTCGGCGCGAACCGCACGCGGGACAACATTCTCCTGGATTGTTTGTCTGTGATTTACTAGCACGCAATGTCTTGCATTCAATGTTCCATCCGGCTGGCTGGACAGCGCACAACCATATCTTTCTTTGTTTCCCGAAGGCGGCGTCTGTTGTCGTTGTAAATGTTTCTTAGACCTTTCGGAATGGGTTTAGACTCCACCACGACAGTTGAGAAATCTGGCTGGGTTCATTCGTCTGGGTGGATGCTACCGAGAGTCTTTGAGTGCCTTGGGCTGCTCCAACACGGCCTGCAGAGCAACATGCAGGCCGGAACGGGGTGAAGGCAAACCAACAAGACCAAATGAGGGGTCATGGTTGTGTTGGATTTTTTCATCAAAAATCGTGTGACCACTTCTTAGTCCAGGATTTCTCAATTATTTATGACTTAAATTTGAGTGCTTCACATTTGCTCGATTTCCAATCCGCGTTGGCAAGCAGAAACCAGGAATCATATCATGGCCGTGTCTCCAGAGGACACGGCAGGCTCCAACCTCCCATCGCGAGCAGCTCCGAGCCTACAGCAAATGTGATTACTGTCGTATGTTGAGGAATTCTACTCCCAAGAGAGATTTCACGTGCCAAGTGCGGCCGCAATCTAACTCTTCTAACTACAGGATCCCGTTGTTGAAAATGAGGATACAAAAGATGCTGAGATCGAGAGGTGAGACTGAAAAGGACGACGGTTGCTAGCAGAAACCAAGTAGTTCTGACTGACGGTACCGTACAGTATTCATACGTCTTCTACCGCCTCTTTGGGTGAAAGCATCACCGAGTATCGTCGCATTCATGGGCGAACTTATACTCAGAAGACCGACTACTGGGAAACGAATGACGAAAGACAGAATGAAGGACTTGAAATTGCGTGCGTAATAGTCGCTGAGTGAACTTCAACCGCTCTTAGTACTGACACGAGTTATTTTCATAGTCATTACTGGGAGACACTCCTCCTAGATGACAGGTTGTTTCTTGCGCGTGAAACTCCCCAGGTATCTAGATGTCGACAATTAGGAATCACCTCTGGAGAGCTCTCCTAAATCGTTACAGAACGTTCTCGATGTTGGTACCGGAACCGGTATCTGGGCTATGTGAGTGCTACTCGATGCTCCCAGTATGATCCGGCGCAGTATGCATATTGTGTAAACATCTCGTTAACGGAACATATCTTGCAGAGCCTTTGCGGATATGTACCCTTCCGTCGAAGTGATAGAAGTTGATATCTCACCGATTCAGCCAGGTTGGGTCCCACCTAATTGCAAGTTCCAGATCGATGATATCGAGCAGCCATGGACCTGGCCCGTCAGCTACTTCGACTTCGTGCACATAAGTCACCTCGAGGGTAGTGTGGCAGACTGGCCGAAACTTTACAGCCAGGCTTTTGCCCGCATCAAGTCAGGCGGATTGATTGAGGTCAAGGAGATAGACGTTGAATTGTGTTCTCAAGTGCTTGCTGAACTGAACGGAGATCACGTCTACAAGAGATGGGGTAAAGTGATGCTGGAGGCCATGGATCGGCTGGGAAAGACAGGAACCCAAAGCCGCAACCATGGTATCGCCAGAGGTCTGGAAGCCGCCGGCTTTGTCGACGTCGTCGAGCACCAGTGGGCTGCGCCTATCGGTGCTTGGCCGAAAGATCCGACTCTCAAATAAGTGGGTGCGTGTCATCTCCAGGATCTTGATCAATCGCTTGGAGGATTCGGTACCTTTCTTCTGAAAGAGGTAATGGGATGGGGATACGCTGAGATTGTGGTGTTCATGAGCGAGATGCGGAAGGCTATTAGAAACCTGAAGCTTCAATCCTACATCAAGCTGTACGTCACATTGCGGTGCCCCATTAATTCCCTGCAGCCAAAATAAGGTTAACCTTAACCTTACTAACATATCAACTGCTAGGCATGTTGTCTATGCGAAGAAGCCATTGGTCCTTACGGGTCGGCTTTGGGGCTGTGAGGGAGCAAGGTGGTTGGAATCAGTTGTCACCCAACAATACACGCATACGAACATGCAATCTTTTTCAGGTCTCTCTAGCTTTGTCGGTTCCTAATGTGTTAGGAAGATGGGGCCGACAAATTTATCTAGGTAAGTAGGGAAGTGATAGACTGCACAACTGAACTCGAGAAACGGCGAGGGTCTTTCCAGAATCATGTCAGTCTCGTTTGAACTGAGGACCAAAAGTTATAGAAGCACCATCCAAACCATTCAGTGTCGATAGTTATTCGACGAAAACGGAGACCGCATTCCACCAAGGCAGGAAGGAACAAATGTTAAATTTGGGCCTATGCAGGCAACATAGAATCAGTGACAAGCAGCAAGATACAGCAGGTAAAGCTATTCCCAAAGCGCATATTAGACCGTTTGTGTCAAGGGAGGAAGATGACGGGTCTTTCCAAGCGACTCAGCTGGTACCTGTGGATTCCGGGTCAAGATACATTACACCAACGTGATACTGCATGCTCCACAGATCATTAATTGAGAGACACCTAACGTCTATCACTCTATATAAGTAGGAGGTGACCCGCCGAGTGGGTAATAAGTTCCTACCCTATGCGACATGGGAGAAATTGAATAGCAGTTAGATCAGTGGACGATGTGGAAGAATCGCCATGCCAGTCCCGGAATCTTCTGAAGTTGGAATGTGATAGAAGCTGCCGTTGCAGCAGAGCGGATCCGAGAATATATGAACTCCCTCGGACTTTGCCTGGTTGCTTGAAGTTGAACAATGGGTTTTGGCCGCACGCTATGTCCATGTCGTAGGCGACCCAGCAGGTCACAGACTTTCCGGAGACAGCCTAGAACGCCGTGAATGCGCATCGGATATTGGGAAAATGATTATTCTATTCGTCCGGGGAGACGGGCTCTCGCTAGAATACTTGGCGGCTCCGGCCCCGGTTTGCAGCCACCAACAGACCAACCGAACGTGTGTTCGGATGCAAGATGAGCATCCATGTCGCAGAACCAACAGCATGAAAAGAAAAGTCGTTGAAAAGAGGGGTTAAGCCCAGTTTCGTGTCTTGAACCTCACAAACTCTGGATGATTGCCGTTTATTTTGAAATTCTGCCCACTGACAGATCTCATCATTTAACAAAAAGACTTTACCAGTTTCAACATGGCATCAACTGAGAGCGCGGAGCCGCAGATCCCCGTGTCAACACCGGCTGCGAAGAGTCCGTCCGCGAAAGGTTCATCCCCACCAGCGGCAGCGGGCTCACCTGTTGCCAACGCAAATGGAACCGAGGCAGGCCCAATCGCGGCTGTGAGTTGAATCGCCATGTTCTTGATGTTTACATAGCTCTGGTGAAACCTAGAACTTCGGGCCGCTGACCCCTTTTATAACAGGACCCGGCCTACGACGAGGACTTGACTGAAGCGGAGACGGAGAGGCGAGTCCTGACAGAACACATGCCGAGTAATAAAAGCTGACTCAAGGAAAGCATCCACACATCCTCGACGGCTTCGTTAACCGAAAGCATCACGGAGTACCGACGCATCCTTGGGCGTACCTACACGCAAAAGGTTGACTACTGGGGGCCAAACGACGAGAAGCAGAATGAAGGGCTCGATCTTGCGTACGTAAACACCATTCATGTACATGACACATACTTTCCACGACAGAGCAGCGTGCCATTTTGTTCCCAAAATTGAAGACGCTACTGATTAGTACTTACTTGTTTCAAGCCATTATTGGGAATGCGTCTTCTTTGACGATAAGCTGTTCTTGGCGCCTATAGGGGACAGCCCTCAGGTTAGTTGGCACGTGGATTTCTGATACGAATAAACCGCTGGAACTATATACAGAAAGTTCTCGACATTGGTACCGGAACGGGGATTTGGGCTATGTGAGTTAACATCTTTCCATTTGTTGTATCAATCTTCGCTCTTGAACCAAGAGAAAAGTTGGGCACCAGTCTCACAACTTCTAATCAGCGACTTTGCCGACGAATTTCCATCGGCAGAAGTTACCGGTGTCGACATTTCACCTATCCAACCGAGTTGGGTTCCGCCCAATTGCAAATTCCAAATCGACGACATTGAGGCGGAGTGGACATGGCCTACTGAATTCTTTGATTACATTCATATTCGACATCTGGAAGGATGTGTTTCTGATTGGCCGAAGCTCTACTCTCAAGCATTTGAGCATCTCATCCCTGGCGGGTATGTCGAGGTAAATGAGCTAGACCTTGAAGACTACTCCCAGGCACTTGGCGAAGATCTGCCCCATGATCACGTGTACAGAAGGTGGGCGAAGATTATGTTCGAGTCCATGGACAAGCTTGGGAAGACTGGGAAACAGACTAGAGATCACGGCATTGCGAACGGCATGAGAAACGCTGGATTTGTTGATATCGTGGAGAAAAGCTGGCCGGTCCCTGTTGGAGGGTGGGCTTCGGACCCCAAGCTCAAAGAAGTCGGGGCTGTCAACCTGCAGTACATCGATCAGTCTCTGGAAGGGTTTGGAACTTTCCTTCTGAGACAAATGATGGGATGGGAGGATGTGGAAATTCTTGTTTTCATGAGCGAGATGCGCAAGGCGTTGAGGGACCTCAAACTTCAGACGTACTTTACATTGTGAGTAATTGCTGGCGATCGAAGCTCTCAACTTTCGTCTTCAGCACTGGTAGGACTGCCACAGCTAACAAAGCTCAACAGGCATGTTGTCTACGGTCGTAAGCCGGAAGAGTCCGATGAACAAGCACCGACTGCAACTGTAGCTTAATCAGACGGAAGTCTTGCCTCGTATTTACTACCATTCACCTCTCGTAGTCCACATCGTTTGTCAACATTAGTACCATGTGCAATTGGAGACGTAAGTCTTGCTGTTATGCTTCTTCCGAATATGCAATCCATTCCTAAGGTATTCAGGTCAAACAATTACAGAATGTAGACTTCAGTGAGCTATCACTATCTTACTTACCCAGGTGTGTGTTACAGACTTGGACAACTTGATGGTCGATTGATTGAAGACCTTGATTGTCTTCTTTCGATGAAACAACCCGTCCTTCGAGAGTATCCTAGTTTGTTTAGAAGTTTGTGAAGACCATATTGTCCCCAGTCTTCGAATAAGTCGTTTTGCAACTAATGTATTTTTAGCTTGTTTGATAAGGTAGACTTATAGCCTCCTCAACTCTATCTCGTTGTTCCAGTGTATCTAGAGTTTTCTAGCAATACCTGTATCCCACTGGAAGGCCCTGCAGCTGGATTGTTGAGACTTATGGGTGCTGAACTTCGTTGCATGAATATCAGGACTTCGGCGAAGACTTTTGCTGAGTTAGGACTGAATTATCCTTGTGACACGCGGTTGAGATTGACTAAGCCAGGGGGAGATCGATTGTACATATCTGTGGAACCACCAGAAAACTTGAGAATTCTAGCTGATGTTTTTCTTCCTCTTCTACTTAACACGCCTGACAGAAGATTTCCCACTTTTCATAGATATGGCACCGCGTGTTTACACACAATGGCGTCAGTAGGTTACGCCATCGGTCGAGCTCAGTACTAGGTAATTCAAATTCGATTCTCAGTAATGATCGGGAGCAAACGGGTAAGCCAAACAACCATAAGCCCAAGTGTTACTTCCAACACCCATCTGCAATAGCTGCACGACAAGCATCGAGATTAAATGACATGGAGGATTGATGACTATGTTTGTTCCCAATCACGCCAATAAAACATTCATCCTTACCCTTTTGGGACAATGGTCACCTTGATACGTTTTGTGGAACCATCGGGGCGGCAACACGAGAAGGATTGCATGACGCCCCCACCAAGTGCCGTCAGCTTCCGCCCTAGGCAACAAAACAGCTCGTATTTCACCGCTGAAATCTGCAGCCCTGTTCCGCCTAACAATCGCCGTCTCTGTGCCGCACTCTAGTACAATCTAAGGGTTAAGATGTACAGCAATGATGTTATGCTGTATAGGACATTGGCCATTTGTCTCATGGTTTTCGAAACAACTTTTACATTCTGATCTCATTTGAATACTGACAACTCATGCTCACACCGGGTGTTCAAGCCGCAAAGGGACAGGACTTCCCTGCCATGGTATCTTAGGCAGAGGTTTAACGAACGAGATTTTCTCCCTGACCGACTGCCCGAGAAACGGTGAAACCTGATGGGTTGGGACTTTGGTTCTAGCGCGGGTCATTCATCGGCCACAGAACAAGGTATGATCGCTCAACGGCTGAATTGTTTCCTGCAGCGCCCCTGTCTAGACCGACTAAAGGTCCACGGAAACTATGACGGCACGGACGGTAAGTGAGGGCCGATCCAAACGAACCACTAAACTGCAAGGAACGAGATTCTAGACCTGCAGCTACTAGGGGTTGCCATGGCTCTTGTTCTGAGTATTTAAGAGGAATACGATGGACCGGTCGTCCCGGAATTCGATGAGCCAGATCATTCTCGTTTCTCTCGCAATCGTTTGTTCTTGCACACTGTCAATCCGACTATCACTGATAATTATTCGCTTCAACCAAACCTCCAAAATGCAGCTCTCCACCATTCTTGGCGCCTCTTTCGTCGCCGCGGCTTCGGCTGCCCTCCCTCCCATCAACTTGGGCTACCTCAGCTACCCCCACGGCAATCTCTTCGTCGCGTGGTCCCCTTTCACTCCCACAACGACACAAGAGATCACCGACGTCTGCGACACCCGCGGCGCCGTCAAGGGCACCGCGACGTGGACCACCATCCGCGCGTACAATACCTACGTCTTCAAGCCCATCTGCCGCAACCCCTTCAACGTCACCGACGCTGTGACAAACACCACGTACTACAACTTGGAGCTGGCATGCGTGGACGATAACATTCCCCTGTACGCCAACCCCGAGGTTACCGCGGTTGTCGATACGAAGACGAATAAGACAGTGGAGACGTGCGTCCCTGTCTCGCTGAACGGCGAGTCTACATACGGAGCTTGCAGCGATCACTTCAGTGGAGTTTCGTACAGTTTCGCCTGCTCGGCTTGATGTGGAACCACCATCTGGAGACAGTGGCCTTTTGGAAACGACTTTAGAACGATGGATGAGCATTATTACATGGGCATGCACGGACTTTGCATAGCTCGGGGCTTCAACTGACTTCTCCACCTTGTTGATGAGGTTGCTACAACTTATAATGAAGGCATGAGAGCGCGCATATCAATAGAATTCAGACACATACTTATTTGATCGAAAATATATTACTTTTCCAAAGGTACTTGAAGCTGTGTTTTTGACATTGGAGAATCGACAATTGCTTGTCCCAGATACTTATACCATGTATATGATCCGAAGAGGCGCGGCAACACGTAGGCCGAGACGAGTCACGACGTGGAGTACCAAACGGTGTGAGGTGTCTTTTCTCTGTCATATTTGATGAACATTTGATTATTTCCATGTCCGTAAGTACTGGACTGACTCTGATACAAGTGCAGATTCGAGAGAAGGATATATGTCGTACCTTCTCAAACGTCTTGCAAATGGGTACCTCATGCTTCGACTTAAGGGTGGAAACCAACACTTGCTTACATCTACCAAGCCTTCGAAATGAAGTCATGGTAGAGTACTCACGCAATCTTGAACCACTGACCAAACGCCCCTGAAGGATCGAGCTTCTTCTTCAAAGTCTTTAGTCTATCCAAGCTTGAACCATAGATGGCTTGCAGCTCCTCATCCCCGTGAGCAAAGTTAATGTACCTGAGTCCTCATTAGTTCCCTGTAGCTATATCAGACCATTGTTCAACTCACGTCGGATTCACGGTGGCACTCGAAGAGAAGCTCCAGATGTCTCGGACCTTTGCGCCAAATTCCAGGGCTTGAGTGTCAAGCGTAGCATCCTCATACCACGGGATAACAATTGCCTGAGCGAACGCCTCTTGGCGGAGCTCGTCTTGCATAGCTGCCGACCCAGAGGGGACTGACTTCGCCGTGGTAAGATTGTACCTCTCGATCAACACGGCCGAATTCTGCGCGCCTGTTTGGTTTTGGAAACCAGTGTATAGAGACCAGATCTCGGGCCAAGTTTCCGACTTCATGCTGTTGATGCTCGTGCTGTATGCAGGTTTGCGTCCTCCGCGGGCGCAGAAGTTGTCATTGGCGGCGTTCCACTGCTGATAGGGAGTGACGACACTGGAGTTGGTCAGAGGTCCGAGGTTGTATAGAGGCGCAAAGGCGGTGTGGCCAGCTTCTTCGGTTCCCTCGCGGAGGAATCCGGTGACGAGAACCATTGGCGAGTTTGAAGAGTCGCCGGAGTTTGTCAGAACCAGGTAGACGACTTGTTCAGCGAGCAACGGAAGATCTTGGATGGTCTGGGCCACATCTGCGATCTTGGAAGAGTCGAAGGTCAGGGACATGATCCAAGATGTGCGAGTTGACGTCGCCCATGCGTTTACGGTTGCGGATGTGACGATGCCAAAGTTGGGTGCTGCACCCCTTAGAGCCCAGAAGAGATCGGGGTTAGATGTGCTTGAGACCGTCAGGGCCTCTCCGGTAGCAGTGATCACGCGCATCGACAAGATGTTATCGACCGCAAAGCCGTGTTCCCCCATGATATTGCCATATCCACCGCCGAGAGTTGCTCCAAGAGCGCCGACGCAGTTGCAGTTGCCGGTCTGGACTAACACGCCTGCGGCGTCGGCAGCAGCAACAACATCGCCAATGAGAGCTCCTCCACCAATCGTGGCTGTCTTCTTGTCTGTACTGATATTGACCTGGTTTAGACCGGCGAGGTTGATCAGAACGCCGTTCCTGCCCAAGTCAAATTGTTTGGTCGCCCAACCATTGCCGCCATTCTGGGGAAGAAAGGGGATGCTGTTTGTTGAACAGTACTTGACCTGTGTGATGGATCGATGTCAACATGTGCACAACAGTTGGCGATTGGATTTGACAAAGAGTATGGGTGAGCCTACTACGGCGCTCAGATCTTTCTCTGATGTCGCATTGACGATGACGGATGGTAGAGGTACATCGAAGTCACTCCAACGTTCTCGAACTTCGACAGCAACTGAGGAGGTCGAGACAAGGTTTTGCAAGTCCTCGGCTACGGAACGGGCGTTGATGCTAATGGCAGCAGATGCTACCATTGAAATGAGCTGCAAGCTAATGAATAGGGACCGCATGGTGTCGTCCGGGGGTAGTAGTGGCAGGTGATCGTCGGAGAGAAGCTGTGATAGCCAAGAAGCTCGTGCATGGAAGACCATAGAGCAGGATATGTTTCTTAAAGAGTCTGCAAACGTGCGTGAGTTCGCCTCTATGTCCACATGTCTGATGTAGGATGCGATGCGACTCCCAGCCACATGACCCCCCTGGGTCCACGCGTTGAATCCTGGACCATTACGAAATAGGTACGGATATATGCCGACTAATTCTCCCGGCTACCATGGTATACAGCTACGTGTTGGTCGCATAGTCTTGGTAGGGATCAAACGGACATGAGGTTCTCCATATTGGCCTGCACCATGATCCATCAAAGGGGGGAAGAGGAGAGAGGGGAAACTCCTCTGTTCTTCAGTCCATGTCCCATGTGACCGTCGCATCTCGGAGCTTGCGGCCACTAACCGGCGGACTTCTAGGCGAATATTACCATCCAGCCATCGTACGACAAGGGCGATGGAAATCCGTTGCAGAAAAACGACGCAAATGATCCCATCCTTGGCAAGAGATTACGGAATCCCGACCACGACATGGTGGTGTCCGGTCACCCTGGCATTGCAGGTGGAGCTAGTTGCCGGGTTCGACCTTGTCTTGCAGGACATACGGTATCCAACGGGCCCGCTGCACCGATTGTCGAAAGAGAAAACCCCCGTTGGCAAGAAAATCATCCCCTCTCTGTCCCCACCGACCCGTACTGCGGAGGCTGTGGATGAAGAGGTTATTTGGACATCTGAAGCACACCAAGAACTATGCATTTGTTAGGCCCGTCAATCCTCGGCAGAGCGGCACCGCTACTCTCCGAAGAGTAATCTTAGCAATCTCCCAGGTCCTACGTGGATTTCTCGAAGCCACGCGGCTTATTGAATAACGAAGTTATGCGACTGACGTTCAGATTTGACTACATGTACTGTGATTGCGTGACGTTGGGCAGGTTGAAAAAGATAGCGAGGCATTACCGCACACAAGTTGAACTGGATACCTTCATATGAAATAAGTCGAATCTAATAAAATGGCTAGGTAACAAAGTTCGACTCAGTTTCGGTGTCTCGATCGCAGTCAGCAACATCGCAGGTGAGGGAGGTATCATCAAAGAAAGACCAAGAATCAGTCTCATTAGAACCACTAACAAATGTCAAAAGTCAATGCTCATAGGAATCTTTCTCAAACCAATCATCCTCCTCATAGTCCGACACCATTAGTTCTTAAGTTAGCGGTACTTGAACTGTCCGAAGGCTCAATCGTCTGGTGGATCGTTGTTTCTCTGAGAATATCTCGTCCTTCGGGGGATCCTGAGCGTGTCTTGTCATCGTTTCGAATCATTTCTAATTCATCCAGCTCTTCGTATGGTGTTCTCGGCGTTCTCATACTGTTCTTTCCTCCAATGCGTCGTGATGATCCGTACTCGTAAGAATCGTTTCCTGTCGTAATGGGCTTAGGAAAGAAATGCACCCAAATTGGCCGCAGTGTTGGGAGACAGGCGCAAACAATAGCCAGCGATAGTTCAATGTTGGTCCAGAAGAAGACAGGGGCAGTGTAATCTTCATGCAAGAGTCAGGAAGAGAATCACAGTTATTAACAAATCTGATCTGACTTACAGATGACGTCGTTAGGGTGCTTGACATATTCTTCCGCGATAGCGAATGTAGCTACCACTCTCGTGACACTCACAGCACACACACTGCAGTCTTGTTAGCAGCTCCTTCCTCCTTCAAATGACATTGAAATTCTTACGCAGCGCCAAGTCCCAACATTGCGATCACTGCAAGCTTCTTCCTAAGGGGCATCTGTACTTTGAGAACCATCGCGACTGGTAGCACGAGGATGACAAAGTCGGCGATGACGTCGGTAAAAAGAAGCGCGAGAAACATTGGTACCGTCTGAACGCACGAGTTGCCATAGTAGGGCTCGATGAACACCGTGATTGGGAAGCAAGTAAAGAGATGGGACAAGAAGAAGCTGACAGTCCATCCAATCACAAAGGCAAGGACCCCAAAGACGACGTAGCGGAACCTCTGGCTTGGGAAGAGGGTGTAATACAACACGAGGATGGATGATTTGACCAGTCCCAAGCCGAGAATAGAAATCATGTTGAGCGCAAACTTTGTCTGATGTGTGAAAAGCTTATTAGCTGGGCGCAAAATGTGACGCGGATGCGTTGGAAAGTCAAGCTCACCTCTTCGAAGAAGATCAACCCTGGATCGTCCATGATGGGGGAGCCGTCGGGGAATGTGGGCTGATGCTGTCCCAAGTGACCGTAAATTGCAGCTGTTCCTCATGTCAGAGCCACCTAATCGGTGATCGTCAGAAGTTAAGACCTACTAGCCAGTTGGAGAGTACAGCAAGCGATAGATACCAGCTATTGGAAGTAAGCACCGATCAGCATATTATTTGGCTTCAAGCCTCATCTCTAGACTTACCAGCGCTGCTCCGGTCAGGTAATCGTCCCATGCGAATCGTTTGACAAGTAGCTTCGCCCAGACGCGAAGCCCATAGAACACGGTGGGAATGATCATGAATCCGATGGCCAGACCGATCATCTGGCCCTTGGTGTAGTCATGGTTCATCGTCACCATGTTGGGCAGCTTGAGACTGTGTGCTAAGTGATGAAATCACAAACTTCCACCGAATCTTGAT
Source organism: Colletotrichum salicis (assembly GCA_001563125.1). Classification (NCBI taxonomy): domain Eukaryota; kingdom Fungi; phylum Ascomycota; class Sordariomycetes; order Glomerellales; family Glomerellaceae; genus Colletotrichum; species Colletotrichum salicis. The sequence continues at coordinate 28,544 of JFFI01000701.1, forward strand.
CGCCGCCGTAAGATGGTCTGGAAAAGTAAAGGCCGCAAGCAAGAGCGTGTTTGACCGGAACAGCAGACAATCCACATGCGGAATGTCACTGGAGATGTCGTGAGATATGTATCACAAATATCTGAGGGGGCATCCCGTTCATGATGATAACAAGAAGATGTAGCGTGGCAAGTGCAGATTGTCACAGTCGTCTTCCCGCGAGAGATCCTTTCCCTTCCATCGAGTGCTGGCGTAGCGTGTGGTATTTACCGCATCGCAGTGGCAGTAGCACTACCATGATAAAACAGGATACCATTCAAAGCGCTCAGGGCAAGACCGCAGGGGGTAAGAAGTTATCTGCCATTGATAAAACTCAAGGTTCTCCCAGGCGGGAGCGCGTCCTTGACCACAGCAAGAACTGGTTATCATGCCCTGTGTTTCGGATGCCCCGAGTCAGGTTCCTTGCCCCCCGTTCCCCCGATGAGCGTGGCCAGAGGCCGTGACGTTGCAATGCGAACTGATTAAGCCCCACTCGTTCCCTTGTCCAGAGGCACGGCGAGTGACAGAAAACCGTGATCCCCCGCCGCGGTACCGGGGGTTGAAATACCGTGAACTCTAATAACCCTCCTTTCGGGCTACGGTTCCTGAACTGGTCACAGCTGCGAGCAAAAACATTTGCCTATGATTTTCCGTTTACCGCCGGACGAGATGAGTCTCGGTGATTTAGACTTCTGCGACTTGGGATGACCGATAGTCAAAATGACACTGGTTCCGGAGCCATGGTTATCAGGTTGGACGTTTGTAATGGTTTGGTCACAGAAACAGGCGAGCCTTTTGAACTAGAACGATCAGGGCGCCAGTACCAACGAAAATTCTTTCCGCGATCCGCGGATTGTTGCAGTCTACAGCATTTGTCAAAAGATCTTTGGTAATAGCGCAAATATGTTATGTGTGCAGAGGTACGGGGTAATGATCCCCCTTTCTACCCCTGGCATGGCGCACGCACCTTGACACATCATACCTACCTGCACAGCTGTAACCTGTATCCGTATACCCCCACGGAATAATTCGAGAGGCTTTGGGGGGAACCATGCATAGGTGCGTCGTAAGGGAAGACTTATGAAACTTTGTCGGCCGAGTCTTGAACCAGTAGCAGTCAAATGGGGGTCGGCCTGATTTGCGCTCTTGTTGCACGAATGGGATGGAGGCCAGGCGAACTAATACCGCAGGTACCAGACTCCTTGCTTGGGCCGCAAGAAAGTTCAGGTGGCCACTGAAGCACCATCCAGTGTCACTCTCTCGACGGTTACCGCGCTGATGTGAGGCCGATAAGCGCGATCCCAGCAGATGGTGTCGCCCGCGGTCGTCTTTCTTCTGAAGAAAGCTTATTCATTTATGGTAAGCCTGATGTGAGTGTAAAAGAAGCTAAGCTGTATGGGGTCAGAGCCTGAGAACCAGACGGACATGTACGCGTTGCCGTTGAGTATCCCCAGGCCAAGTCTCTTCTTGGTGAAGACTTTGGTATTGATCGACTATTCGAACTCCGTAGAGCATGAAGTTATCAGAAGCTCAGAGCTTGGCCTGTCGCAGCCATTGACTGGTCACCGGATTGACACCGTCTGGCCATGGTGTGAAAAATGGAGCCCTTCCTAGTGGCGATCTTCTCTATCTCCTCGATATGGCCTCAGCTGTCCTGCAGTCGCCCCTTTTTCACTTGGCTACCTAGTATCCGTATCCGCACCAGCCGTCACTTCGGAGATTGAGGCATGGGTGTTCGACATGCTGGCTTGGATCTTGCATCAGCAGCGGTGAGTAAAACTCATCCGATCGGGGGCTAGTTGATCCGGACACGATCTCAAATACTCACTGCGACCCTAGTGCCTCTGAGAACCAAGCTCTTTGCATCATAACGTTTGTTGAACAATCTGGAGAAAGCCAGTCACCACATGCGCCTACGCAGCCCCACAATGAGTTGGAAACTAACTATAGCCGATGTCATGCCTATCGTATCTATAGGGCATACTTCTCATCTAATGTCAAGTTGATCTTCAGCTTTCATACCAACACTGGTTCAGGGCGCATATGTCGAAATGAGCTTGGGAGAAAATGAACAGTCAGCGTAAGTGAGTACCAAATTTTGCATGATCATAAGGATTTGGTACATCGTAAACCCCAAGAAGGTCGACTTGTAATTATCAATCAAGATTCAAGATAACTTCGCAAGTGGATACTACCTGGATCGTACGAGGGGGTGGATTCAGGTGGCACTGTTGCAGGCAGTTGACTGAACCATGAGGCACGTCGCACGCCGCACAACACGAATCTCAACTCAGTACAGGGGTGTTGTTCTGGGTATGGAGCCTGGCATCAAGTTTGCCGTGAACGCCCTTGGGAGTTGTTGCTGGTATCATGTACCTATGGGACACGAACCCCGCAAGATATGTACATATTACCTACGGAGTACCAAAAAATCAGTCTCAGGTGCCACAAGCAGGCTTTCGAACATCGAGGTGTGGATTCTTCCATCACTACGGATACTAATGTTTTAATAACGAACATGCTGCTCGCGCCGGCTATTGATTTCGCAGATTCCGAGACACTCTCCGTACCTCTGCATCTACTTAGTTCATTTGTAGTTGAAAGTTCAGAGATGGAGTCTCGATTGTTAGATACTTCTTTTGTGGCAGTCATTCTATATGGATACCAGAAGGCATTGAAATGGGCCTTTTGTGGATTTTCCGGGGCTTTGAAAGTGGGTTGAGGGTGCTTCGATCGGCTCGTCGGAACGGACCCCAATTATTGCCTGGCGATGGTTTGGCCGTTCGCCTGCTATTCCTCACCAGCTCTATCACCTTGTATTTGGATAAGGTACTTTCCCTGAGTACTGATGCACATTCCAACCGGACTCTGAGTTGCATCACAAAGAAGGGAAATACCTACGACATTCTAGCTGCGTTATTTGGCCGCATCACGGTGTAAGATGGTAGCCACGACACCGATCAAGGTCCGTACCTAAGCGCCACCATTCAACTCCACACCTAGTGGATCACGGCGTTGTGGCAGAGTGGTCTAATGCGCAAGACTAGAAATCTTGTTCCTTCGGGAGCGTCTGTTCGAATCAGGCCAACGTCGAATAACCAGCAATCTTTTGCTCCAGAGAGTGCGAGTGTTTGCGGTTCTGCGCCTGGCTTCCTCGTTTGAGCAGATAGTTTTGATGTGTGATGTTGAAATTGTTTTTTCTCTCTCCTCTCTCTTTTCACCGCACCGGACTTTACTTTCAACCTCAGTTAAAAAGATTTGTATACCGCGAAATTCCGGAGACTTCAAGGTATCTTTTGGCCTTTTGGTAGCGTTTCTGCAATTCTCAAAAGTGTCTGTGAACAGTTACTTTTCCATGCAACGGCTGCATAGCTGTTCCGGGGTTGGTGTTCGCATTTGGCCGGATATCCGGCTAGAACCAAGCGCTCACACCTAATTGGCTTGATTGCCTATCATCAATGATGCAGACCCTACCAAGACAAGAAGCAGCTTTCTGCGAGCTCGACTTGCGACCAATCTAAGAATCGCTGGCTGCAGATTTTCTCCATTTCAATGCATCTGTGAGGCACGGCACCAACGAGGAGGAACAAACGTGTCTGCAGCAGACATGCCAAGTTCGCTAAACTAAAAGAGAGGACGATGAACGATGGAGGGGTAATTACAAAAAGGCAGGACAATCGCCCGGCTCCCCGACAGATGAACTGTGAACTCTACCCATCATCCAGTCTACTCAAGCAGCTTCAACTCGACAGCCCTGTGACTTCGATCTCCGACGCCTAGGCCGCCATTATATACATTATTTCGACCTGAACATCCCCGATCCGCCTAAAAATGGCTGAGACGACGGACAGCCAGAATCAAGCCACGGAAACACCAGCTGCACCAGCCGCGACGACGCCAACTGTACAAGCCGCATCGCCCCCAGCCCAAGATCAAGCAAGCCCGCCAACTAGCCAGCCAGCTGATACGCCACAAGTTGCCAGCGATGTGACTGTTGAAGCAGATGAAGGAGAGACCGTAAGTCAAGTCTAAGCACTCACTATGATCGTCTCCACTGTAAACATTTGCTAACAATAAATCAGACTGACAGTGCGTCAACCATGGATGAGCGGATGTAAGTTTTTGAAATACGTTCACGTGGTGAAACGCATGACTGACTTGGGCCTCACTCATAGCTCCAATTACACTGCCTCACTATCTTCAAGTGTCGTTGATTATCCTATGGAGTACGGCCGACGATACCATGCCTTCCGGCCTGGATGTATGTTACGCTGTATTTGATTTTTGGCGAATCATATTAGCTAATCTATGTAGCCTATATCATGCCGAACGATGAGGTAGAGATGGAAAGACTTGATATGACGCATGCCATGATGGTCAAGGCAATCAAGAATAGGTTATTTCTTGCCCCGCTCGAGAAAGAAAAGATTCAGCAAATTCTCGATGTTGGCACTGGTACTGGCATCTGTAAGAGCCCAGCCTGAATTCTTTCCTCTATCCTCGGCGCTCTCTCGTATGGCTAACAAACCTTTGTGTAGGGGCTGTTGAAATAGGCGACATCTTTGAGAACGCCGAGGTCATTGGCGTTGATCTTAGCGCTATCCAGCCGTCTTGGTAAATTCATGACCACCTTTCCGAGCACATTTCGGCCATCTTGTTGCTAACGTTCCTTCCAGGGTTCCTGTGAATGTAAGATTCGAAATTGATGATGTTGAAAGCCCATGGCTTCATCAAACAAAATACGACTTCATCTTCTGTAGGTTCATGGCCGCTTCTATAGCGGACTGGCCGAAATTAGTCAAGAACATTTACGAGTAAGTTAATATTCCCCCAATCTCTTCTGAGAAGCCCTTTTCCTTCTTGCGATCGTCACATGTGGAATTAGACTAATGAATAATGAAAGTCACTTGAACCCGGGAGGTTGGGCCGAGTTCCACGAGATGGACCCCGAGATTTACTCGGATGATGGCACATACACTGAAAAGCATGCCACCTGGCCCTGGAATCAGACTTTCTTGAAGACGATGAGGAGCATCGGGCGGGAACCCTCTCCTGGTCCGAGGCTTGAAGGTTGGGTGACGGACACTGGCTTTGAAAACATTTTCCACCAGCGTTTCAAAGCTCCCCTCGGCCCCTGGCCCAAGGAGCCACATTATAAGGACTTGGGTATGCTCAACTTGGCCCAAATGCTCGAAGGTTTGGAAGGATTCACTCTCCGAGTCTTTTGTGGCGTCCTCGGCCGAACCAAGGAAGAGGTGTTAGTTGAGACTGCAGAGGTTCGCAAGGAGATGAAAGCAGGTGCCTACCATGGCATTTATGACCTGTGAGTGATAATTCTGACAAATGATTGAGATTCGAGCAGTTACTGATGGTCTGCAAGCCATGTGGTTTACGGACAGAAGCCTCTAGCAGAGGCACCCTCATCCTCAACGCCTTAAACAAATCATGCTGTCGTAGGGTATATATGGCGTTCATTGCTGCCCACAATTAACGGCGTCATTTTTGCGACACATGCTTAGACTAGTAATCTCTCATTGTACTCTAGCGCACTATCAGCGGGCCGAAACTAGATGTGTTGGGTTGCGATTCGGGGCTCATTTAGGTGTCATGTACAATCACACCGTGGCCTACTAGATGAACCTACTTCATGCCAAGGTATTGATGTTGAGGTTGCGTTGCACAGTTCTATGGACTTCTGTTCGTATGAATACACTTTGCTAGCAAGGTTTCTCTAAATTTGCGTCATCACCAAACTTCTAATCATCAATCTATCGTGTTAAAACGTTCGCGTCCCGAAAGAAACGTTGCCAATACCGTTCAGAGAGCAGCCGGTCATGGATCTCGGTGACAGCATCGGTCTCTACTACTACGAGGTCACGCATGAATGAATAGCTCAGCTACTCTTCGACCACGAGACTACCAACTCCAGTTGGGATATCTTTCTCGGGATCATTGCAAATGAGTAGGCGCTGGATAAACAGTTGACTTTGTTGGAACAGAACGTAAGGTATCTAGGGTAGCTACAAAATAATAGAAGAAAAATGAAGAGCGTGTAGTCGGTCCATCTAAGTTTAGTCTACTTATCGTCAGGATATTGGTCAACGAAATCTGTTCTTCCTTCAAGCAGCGCATCTGCGTTCAAACGTACACTCCACCTCACCATATCAGTCATGCTCGCTTCCCTGAAACCATCTCCGTGATTTCCAATGTCGCTCATTGCACTGTTGGGGCCAGCGGGTCGGTGATGGTGGAATAAAGCCGGTTGCGTCGTCAGGCAGTTGTGCGGCCTCCTCCCTTTAGCGCCCTCACAGAAGAATCTGAGCAGGATGTCGACGGCATCGCTCACGTCCTTCAATGCCACCTCTTGTAAGAGTCTCCGTGCTCCCTTTTGACTGACTGCATAGCCGAGTGTGCACACGCCCTCCTGAGCATGGTGATATGCTCGTGTATGATCCGGGTACTTCTCCTTCAAGGTGAATGGAATGTTAAGCGTCCACAGGTTCTTCCGCGGCGCGACGGTCACATCGTTAGAGCGAATAATGCGGGTTTGCGGTACGGTCTGGCTGTCTTGGAAGGGAAAGTGCATGCCGCAGTGCCCAATCCAGAGAAGGTCCCAATCGTCACCATAGGGCGACATTTTTGGTGCGACTGAAGCCGGCAGATGGTCAAATGATATATCAGGTGCGACCTCAGGTGCTGCGCGAGATAGCTTCGAATACGAACGATCGGCATAGGACGGAGGCGCTTCAAGTAAAGGCTGAGTAAGCGCTTGCGTCGATCTGGCGAAGTCGTGTAACTGTTGCCTGATCCTGATATCCCAGTCTACATCGTCTTCAAGAATCAAAACTGAAGTCAGGTTGCGACGAACGATCCTGCAGGAACTCGTCAGACCTCGTAACCTCAAAGGCGCGAGCAATCATGTGAATGACCAATACTCACTCTTCAAGAGCGTTCATGTGACCTCTCCAACAACCTATCGCGCCGTCGCCCAAGCGATCGTGCTCAGATGTCTTTGGTATCGCCTTGTCGGAGACCTCCTTGCCCGGAACGCCGTCGATGAAGTCAACATCGATTTCACTGAGCGCAGCCTGTAAAATTATGCCATCTCGGCGGTCTGTCCGGCTCGGTAGGCCGACAACGAAGATTTTCTGAAACTAGAGGTGAGATAAGTGTGAGCTCGCGAGTTTTGATCACACACGTGGCGAAGACGAGTCGCGACTTGAACTTACGCCTAATGTGCTATTTTGAATTTCACTCAGTAGGCTCGAGGAAGCTGCGCCGCTTCTCTGCCGGATTTGGCTCAGAAATGGGTTACGCAAGAATAACGCAAGTGTAATAAAGACTCCTCCGATAATGCACAAGTCCCTCCTGGACGTTGGCCTTATGGGAAAGAAATGCATCTTAGCTTTGATAGCCATGAAGAAATAGGGTAAGGAAGGTAGAACTTTGAAAAACTCTCGCAGAAAGGGAATGGCCAACAAGTTATCCATGGGACTCATTTCTTAAGAATAAAGAACCTGAACAGTGAGCTAGCTCTCCCGTATCTGGCTGCATGGTGGGCTGCTTAATCAAATCTCGGCCGCCGGCGGGAGGGTCGGACGGGGCCATGCAAATTTCAGCTAGCCCCCAAAGGAAGTCACAAATAGGCATGGTGGCTTACTGAGACGCATGATGCATGGGACGTCGTTGGAACGAGCAGAAGATCTTCCTGCTGCCTTTGTTTGCAATCAAAGTCATCTCGTTGCTCAAGCTCGCCAAAGTAAGCATGCGTCTAACAGTGCCCCAGATAGACATCGCTCGCGCATGCAGCCATAGCCGCGGATGGAAGGTCACGTAAGGGGAACCATCAAGTTGGGCGCGAGCTTCTTTTGCACATGGCAGATAGTGTCAGCTGGACTTGAAGCCCTCACCAAAATAAGCCATGAGGTAGCTAGGCGATACGAGGCGCTCGTTGGTTTGCTTTTAGTTCGAAGCTGCAGATGGCGACTGCATGAACCCAGGCAGCATGATTGGATCATTTCCTGTGCCCCTGGTCTGCAAACCGAAGAGCCAGGGGTGCCCCCAGGTTCAACGGAAGACCTCTACGAAGCCATCCAAAGTCCCTCTGTAACAGCCCGCATGGAAACCTTTTCCCATTGTCAGTTTCCTGCGAGCTTTAAGGCCATTCTGGTGGAATTTTCTGGCATTTAGATAAGCTAATCACCATTTGGTACTGTCCAAAGCCCCAGAAGTCGAACAGCACGTGGAGAGGCAGGCGTGACATGTAATAAATAAAGTGGCGATGAAACGCGAAAAGAGACAAACAGCATGTTTGCTTTTGTTCACAACTGAAAGAACGACAGGGCGCACTCTGGAAACCGGTGGGTCCGTGGTCCATTCTGTCGGGCTGGGCGCAAGCATTGACTACCCAGTGAGTTGAGAACAAAGAGAGAGCGATTCCGCCATCAACGCCGCTTTTCTCTGACTACGCGCAGGTCAATACATGTACCGTGCTGCCGTGTTCCTGAACCTTTCTGCAGGTCGCGAAGCTCAATATTTAGGCATAAAAGCCAAACAAGACTAGGAACGATTGAGTTCTCGCCCCCCATAAATCTCATAGCCGAGAGCAAAAACTGCATATGAGTAATGAAAAGAAGCGGTTTTTTACAGCTCCTTGAGTACGATGAGAAACACAAGATTTAATCATTAGGTACTCAGGTATCTTGAACTCAAATAGTTTTTATCTTCGCTCTATGCTGGTAGAGTGATGGCGATCGGATCGGAGTCACTTGTCACTTCCATCGCACTTCTCAATCAGCCTATGACGTCTGAAGCTTCTACGTCGCGTCATGTTCTCATGGAAACTTTTTTTTGGACATATCGAGGCGGGAACTTGATACTATTACACCAATAGCCTGAAAATGCCAACATAGACTCGAAAGCAAGTTACACAAAACCGTCGAAATGTTGCTCCACCGTTCTATTCTTGACACTTCAGTTTGCTTCAAATATCATCTCTACCACTCGTAAAAGCTCATAGACACGCCCTGAGACAGAAGCTTAAGGATTTGCTTCCCAAGCACGTCTCCTACACTGCCAGCTGCGACGAGAAACGGCCAGAAGTGCTCAGCCTTAGCTTCCACATGAGACACATAGCTAGACGGGGTATCCCTCCAGCAATTGAGAAGCTTCTCGCGAGTGCTTGCATCAGAAATTGCCGCTGTGAACTGGAGATAGTCCTCAAATTCCTCTGCCCCAGAAGGTAGCTCGCCAGAACCTTGGAACACGTCTTTCATGGTCATGAAGTCATGATATGACCCACCGCTCCCGATGATAGCGTATCCAAAATCTCGGAAGTATTCCAATGCGCGACCTAGGCGCAAGTTCTTTTCTGTGGCCTCCTCTTCATCTTTCCCGGTCAGAACAGACACCTGGACAACCGGTATGTCGGCTTTTGGTCGCATGATCTTGAGCGGGACAAAGACATCGTGATCCAGGCCTCGTGTATAATCTAGGACCGGTTGAAACCCGCAGTCCAGCAAGCGCTTGTTGATTTCCGCGGCTAATGCTGCGTTTCCGAGGATAGGGTATTTAGTTCCGTAGTCGAAGTAGAGACCAGGGTCCTCAAGGGCAGTGATTTCGGGCTCATTAGATTCCCAATGAGCTGAAAGAAGGATGATTCCTTTGACGCCATCGAGCCTGCTGCCCAATTTGGCGACTTGGTGCCGGAAATCCTCCAAGTCTGGGTGGATGAGTGGAAGGGGGCCTGCTTCATGGCTGATGAACAAGGATGGGGCGCGGTGTGTCTCTGGAGTTGCCATGATGATAGAAGAGAAATGTTTTCTGATGATTACGATAGATCTGCAAGCAATGAATATATGGGCATGGCTTCGGACATCTGACTCTTGCGTACTCGGACTATCACCACAAAACAAACGTCTGGGATCTATCTTCAGACCGCTCCACTTGTTGAGTTCAGCGTTGAGTTAGATCCCAGACTGCCTCCCAACGCCGCCGTATAAGCGAGGTTCCAAGTCAAACTCACCCCGTCGAGGTAGGGGCTACTAGGGGTCTGCTTCTTCATGAACTCGTAACTCTCAACTGCACCAGCCTTATCCGCAATCGCGAGGTTCGCGTACACATGGCCTGCGAAGCCGCCGCTAGTGAGAGACCCCGACTTGTTGCCAGCAAAGTACTGGTCCCATTCCCCACGCACGAAGGAAGCCTTGCGTACATACGCGCTGCTCGGCACAATCGGAAGCATGTGAATGCCCTGAATATAGGCGATCTCGTCGCCAAAGTACGTCGTGTGGTTGATCTTCCTGTCCCAGAGAATGCCCGTGGCGCGGTTTCCGATGAAGTTGGGCGGTTGCACATCGTTATCGCTTGCCATGAGGAAGTACGACTGGAGACTGCGCGCCGTCACGGCAAGTTGAAGATTGCCTCGGGCCTCGAGCTTGGCGTCACCAATAACCTTCCCCCACATCTTGATCGCGTATGTCGAGAAGGCATCCTCGGCGGAGGACTCTTGATCCTTGCCGTCCGGCGCCTCAAGTACACCTCTGGCCCAGCTGTGGCCGTGAAACCAGTCGAAATTTCGTGAGAAAGGAAAGAAAGGGTCTTCAGTTGATGGGTTGGACCAGTCGCGGATCAAATTATTGACCCAAATCTTATTTAGATTATCATTCTTCGTCAACCAAGATGGGCTGAAGTGTGCAATGATTGCAGCAGCATACACGTAGTAACCGTAGTGGAAGTTATGATCGTTGTAATATGTGTTACCAAAGTCAATCGAAGAGTCGTTGTTGCCGTACGATCCCGAAGAGACCAGGCCTTTCCACACGTCGTCGTAGAAAAGGGGGTTCGGTTCTTGATTGTTGACATACTTGTCAAACGCAGCCTCAAGCTTGTTGAGTGAGCTGGCCGTGAATGAAGTATCTCCAGCAATGTTGTTGACAGCATAAATTGCCCTCGCGTATACTGAAAAGGCGATCCCAGCATAGTACTTGGATGTCAAGTTGGTCAGGGTCGTAATATCCCGAGCAAGCTCGATCTTTGCTGCACTAACGATTGCTGTTTGAGCATCTGCTGAAACGGTTGCCGCTAAGCCCGCGGATCCTACTGATCCTAGACGAGGTGACCACGGATCGAAGCCAATGTCCGTTGGAAGGTCATGTTCCACCATGGTGAACTCGTCCGCAAGCGTAGCTGTGGCAATTCCCTTCGTCGTACTAGCCAAGGTGATGTTCGTTAGACCCCTGGCTGTCTTTATGTCAAATGAATTGACATGATGCGGTAAAGCAAACATGAGAAGTGACCGTTGCTTTATCCCCTTCTTTTTCCACGCCAGGGTGTAGGTTCCAGTCTTGCCAGAGACAGAGCCCGAGAGCGTGGCGCCAACAGGGTATGCTCCAGCGGCCTTGCTGAAGACGTCGATGCCGGCTGTGCCTGCTGAGTTCTTGGCGACTTGAACAGTTCCAGTGAACTGCCTTGGGCCTAAAATGGTACCTTCATCGGTCATTCGAAGAGTTGGTCTCTCGGACGTGAAAGTTGGATTAAGGTAGATCAACCAGTTCGACCCATCGCGCAACCGAGCATTCCACCCATACACTGTGGCTCCAAGGCCATGAGGACTCAAGCGAAGGTCGGTGAGGTTGGAGAACTGCTTTTGAGACTGGATGAGAACGGTGGCGTCGTTGTAAATGCCCGTGACGAACGCCATCCCCTGAACTACGGGAAATGAGACAAGCGGTTTGGCGCCCTTCCTCGTTGCAAGGTTGACATTGGCGGAGAATGCTGTTAGTGAATCCGTAGTCAAAACCGTTCCATTCTGCAGCTCCCGCGCCGAAAGGGCAATAGACTGATCAAAGAATGGATCCTCGAAAGACTGGACGGGCTCTCCAGGCCCGTAGATAAAGTCGCGCCGATCCGTATGAGAAATTGACAACCCGTGGCCCTGCTTGACGGTATCGTTGGACCACCAGACCGAGTAAGGGTGAGTCCACGTCGCATTGTCCTGGTTGTTTGCGAAGAAGTTCGCGTAGAACTTGTTGGTTTGGATGGGACTGTCTTTGTTATCGACTCCGACCGGCTTCTGGGGGTGATCTGCTCTTGACGGGACTAGAATTGGCCGGTCGTGGGAGATTTTCACAAAAATATTGTCTGATCCTCGGCCCGCTGCTTCTTCGTCTGCCCTTGAGCTATGTATGACTGAACGTATCAACTCCCCGTGGCTATGGAATCCATGGTGCCCGCAAGAGTGAACGCCTTCGAGCAGGAGGAGGACTGCCACGAAGGTTTGGGGGAACATTGTTAAAAAGAGTGACGATAACGAGTGACTTGAAAGACCTCCTGACGAGGCTACGCAACAATTGAAGAAAATGATCAGTGAAGACCTCCAGAAGACAATTTTGAAGATCCATCTAAACTGTAATATCTGGTTTGGGGGGCGGGAGCCGATGGGTATTGTCCGTTGAGGGGCTATCAGGGGATTTTGGGTTTACTACCATCGACAGCTTTATGCGGCACTAATTTCGAACCCCGGTGAACTCAAATCCGACTTTATATCCATGTCTTGCCTGTGTCCTCTCATCCACTCAAATCGCAATGCTTCGTTTTACCTCAGACGACAAACGTCAAACGTTAGTAATCCATCCGATTCGTCGCTTGTAGAAGATTTCATCAGGCAAATTACTACCGCAAAAGATTACTCAGAGTTCTTTACCCAGTGCACTCATGCTAGCCGTGCAGCTAGGGGTTGGGAAAGCTGACTCGAACCGGTCTCAACGAGCTTTCCGAGCTGAATTTTGGTACAGACATGGCTCATCAGGTCCATGCAACTGCCCAAAGCTTGAATCTTTCCGTTTTGAAACATTTTTAGTATGTCTCAACTTAGAGTTTGGTTAAAGTCTCTGGTTCAAGATAGTAGAATGGAAAGTCTCTGATGAGCCTGGAAAGTCTGGTACCTGGGAAGCAGCCCATGGTTTCCGGATGTACCGGCGGGTCAGTACGTAGGCGGGCGTCGACGGCGATATTGAAGACTGAGACCGGGTCTCCCTCAAGGGTCTCGAGAGGCGACTGCACCGCCATGACGGTACGCTAGAGCAGTGCCGAGAGCGCGTCGTTGGTGGAGACCCATCTCTGTTTCGTGGGTTCCGTAGCGTTTTCTGGGGAAGCTTCGGCCTTGAGTCTGGCAAGGGCACCGGGCGAGAAGTAAAAGATTTGGCCGCGGTGGTCTTCGGAGAGGATCTTTGGTGGCATGCCCTCTGGCGTGAAGGGGATGATGGTGTACTCGGGGTGGTCTTCCGCGCGGCCCGGGTTCTTGCCGGTCGGGCTCATGATGCGTTGCCGGTCTCTGAGGAAAGCTTCATCGAGCTTGAAAGGATCCGTGATTTGGAGGCCTTGGGCCCTGCAGCACTCCTCTGCCCAGATCTTGGTCCAGATCAGGAACGTCTTCCCGTCTCCGAACATGTGGAAGATACACCAGGATAGAATCATGCCTCCCTGAATGAAGTTGGCTTGAGGGAGGGACACGGGCAGCCTTTCATCCGGACTTGTCCATACCGAGCGCCGGCAGGTTATGTTGGCGTCAAAGGAAGCGACCGGGAAATTCTTGGACTTGAGCTCCTCGTACGTCATGGGAAAAGCACCAGGAGCTCGGAGATCCTTAACGGTGATGCCTTCGATGTCTCCATGACACAGTCTCTGAAGATTCAAGACACCAGCTTGCTTGGCGTCTGGGTTCGGGACAGCTTCACATCCCAAAACAGCGATACGCTGTTGCGCAGCTTCATACCCTGCGCGGAGGATAGACGCGGATTGCTCGAGGTTGTAGTCTTCGGGAAGCTGGAAAGGGAAGACATATCGAAGGTAGCCCTTGGGTCCGATACGCTCGAGGGGCGTGAGATCCGGGATCTCCGTGAAGCTTGATAAGGAACCCATAGTTGTTGACGTGCTAGAAGTTTATGCAGAAGTCCTGAGCTGAGAAGAGCATTGCGATAGCAAAGGTACAAGAATGGCGGGTGTAATTATATCAAACCCTTGTAGTCCATCGCTGTGTCTTTGTCCGTACGCTCCAGACCACCCTGCAACGAATGCCAACCACGCCGCACCCGTACGTTCAAATCAGGTCATAACATATCGCAATCCTCCAACACCGAAGGCAATGACTCCAGGGGACCTGCATGAAGACATTCTTTTCAGAGACTTGGTACCAAAGAGTGGAACTTGCCGAAGTACTTTTCCCTGCCTCAACGGGATGAGATACACCGTCAACCACGTTTTGTCTTTTGTGATCCTGGTTCCAACAGAAACCAGGATCGACTTCCTTCATCCCACATAGAGCAGGAGCCACAAGAACGGAGAAGGCACAGTTTTCCTTGAATCATCTCAAGCCGAAAATGCAAAATTCGAAAGTATTTCGCGGAATTGCATGGCTCTCGGTCAACATAGACAATTGAACACATTTGTACTTGAAGAAGTATGTCTATAGACTATGTTCCAGCAACAGACCTACCATCCTAAACATGTTCGTCATATGTGATTCCTCGCAGGAGACAGGAGTGGACCGCGAAGAGGAAGCCGCATGTGATATTCTAATTCTTGCATTGCGGGACTCGTACCCCTTGTTCCCCAAGACAAAGCAGTCAGATGGGCTGTTGGTGAAGAACGGCAGGATCAGCGGCTCCACGACGTTGCAATCTTCAGACTTCAGCCATCTTCCTCTTTCAGAAATACTCGTCCCATCGCATTCTCGAGTCACCATTTTACGCTTTGAAGCAAATATGTCTTTCTGGGGACGAGGATATTCTGTCACATCCAAGGCTTGCTGGACACTTCAACAAGAAGGCAATCGAGTAGTGTTGATTGCCAGAAGTCTGGGCATCACTCTCGCTCTAGCCAGCTCGTCAATCCCCTCTCATTACACTCTCGTGCCTGCATGCGCGGGGACGCGCACCAACGAACATGGAGTATCGAGACTCCAGGGGAATTACGGACACAAAAAACCCCCCAACACGGAGCTTACCCGTTATGTGCATATAATCCTTGAACGGAAGAAATCAGAAACGATTCACATTGTCGCCCTTTGGGGCCTTTGGCGAGACCACAACTGGAATCATCACGCCACGCGGAACTCCGGGCCTGCCTACCCAGCACCAACAGCATTATGAACCCTGTCCCTCTCTTGACAAGCAAACAAGACGGAAGAGACTGGCACAACTGGGCACCAACAGCTTTTCCAGGCCCATTCTTCGTCCCTCTCGAACCCCAACATAGAGGCTCTTTCTGGCAAGACCGTTGGAAAATCCGAGCAGCATGTCTGTCGATGCGAATGCAACGGTGCACGGAAGCATCACGGTGGAGATTACACGCAGCCAACTGCGGATACCACGGGTTTACCTGGGTCGAAAGCACATCCGACTCCTCCAACATGCATCATTTCGCGCCTCCTAGGCACCAAACTGTGCCGCAATGATTCTTCGACCCAATTTTGAGATCCCATGAAAGAAATATCACTCTGGGGATCTCATAGGAAAAGATGTCACCCAAAGAAACTGAAAGCTGGTCGTAGTCCTCCCATGTGGTGGTGTTCCGGTTCCCCTTCCCGCTTCACACCACCATCACCACAGCCATCTGGTCATCGATAATGGAACCTGATCCTAATATCGTCGCCATATTCGGTCCCCCTCCAGACGGCCTCGATATTTCAGAAAGCAGCGTCGCTCGCAACAGTGCCGCCGTCATAATTCTAGCCGTGCTGGCGTCCGTCGCTGTGGTACTACGGCTGATGGCGAGGTTTCTCCAAGGACATAGTCTGAAAGCAGATGATTGGGCAATTCTTGACTCACTTGTGAGTAACAACTTTAGCAGACCATGGTCTCATTGCAACTTCGACGGACTATGCTCTCTTCTCCTTCATGGGATGGTATTAACGATATCTTGTTACAGCTTTTCGTCGGTGCTACAGTCGGCTTGAGCATCGCAGGCGGAGCCTACGGCGCAGGAAACCATGTCTGGTCATTCACACCTCTAGACCTAAAGGAAGTCTCCAAAGTAACTTCCCCTTCTCCCTATTCCTTGATGCTATTCCCATCACCATAGGAAGAGTGACCAAAACTTCACACTTCATACTTACTCACACAAAACACAGATCCTCTACACCTACACCTTCATCTACGGCACGGCCTGCGCCGCCACCAAACTCTCCAGCCTCCTCTTCTACCAACGCATATTCCTCCTCTCCACCGCCTCCTCCCCATCCTTCAAAATCTCCCTGACCTTGGGCTACGTCCTCTCCATCGTCTACCCATCATCATCTGGGCCACCATGGCCAACGCGTGCCGCCCAATATCCTTTTACTGGAACCAGTTCGTAGGCGAACAGGGGAAATGCATCGACATCAACACTTTCTATCTGCCGCTCGCCATCATCAACATGGTCAACGACGTCATCTTTCTCTTGATTCCCATCCCGCAGATTCTAAAGCTGCAAATGTCCAGGAGGAAGAAGGCTGCCGTTTGTAGTATCATGTTATTGGGAAGTTTGTAAGTTAACCAACTTGTCTCCTCTTACTTTCACTACCACCTCTGTCCCATATCAATCATTACCAATACCCATACAAGACAACCATACTAATCGAACCCCCCCAGCGTCTGCGTAGCAAGCATAGTCCGAATAACCTACCTCTCAACCTTCTCCCACGCCCTCGACATCACATGGCAAATGGGCCCCGTCTTCATCTGGTCCGCAATCGAACCCTCCATTGCAATCGTCTCCGCCTGCCTCCCGCACCTCGCGCCCCTCCGCCGCCTCGTCCGCCACAAAATCTCTTCTTCCCTCGGACGTTTCTCCAGCGGCGGTGGCGGTGCCGGTGGTGTCCTCTCCTCCAACAGCGCACCGTGGAGATCTAAATCGGGTACCGGCGGAGGAAAGAACAGCAGCTCGCAAAAGGGGTCGGGCGCCATGTTCACGTACGGCGGGTCGAGGTTTAACTTTGGCGGTGGGGGGGATGGGAAGATGAAGTTGGGGGGAGAGTCGGATGATGAGATTGGACTTACGAATCGTATTACGGCTGGGTCGGGCGGTGTTAAGAATTTGTCTGCTGGGCCCGGGTCTGAGGAGAATATCAATGGGGGGTCGATCGTTGTTCAGTCAAGTTTCATCCAGGAGAGCATGAAAAATTCGCGATAATTAGAGTAGATAGATCATCGGAACGAGAAGATGTCCATAAAGTCACATATAAGGCAACGTAAAAGTGAATAAGAATGAATTAACAATGATCTTTTCTCGAGGTTCGAGTGAGTATGCACAGGGGAATCCTCTATCCAAATACTGCCTCCTATACCGCAAGACCAGTGCATCCATGAGTCCAAGACGCCCAAAGACGCCCACAGCTAATGCCTCCCAAGACCCCTGTGCTTACAAAAAGAAGGAAAAACAATCAGCATAAAGAGAAAAAGTCCTGTTTAAAAGACCGCCTCCTTCAATGCTGCTGGCCCTGTTTTCTCTCCAGGTCGTTGGCGAGGTTCATGTGCATGAGGGCCTGGGCCGTCCAGTCTTCGTCGCCATGGCCAGCGCCGCCTTGCTGATTCTTCCATAAATCCATGCCCTCTCGGCCGTCGACTCCGGGGAGGTGGATCGTCGGCGGGGTCTGTCCCGGTTTGGCACCTACAGGCGGGGGACCGCCGTCTTCGCGACCAAACGAATCAAAATCTGGCAAGACGTAGCCGTGGCCCGGCGGCGCGTTCCCTTGCTGTGCGAATGCAGGGCCCTCGTCACCGGGCATCTCTGCAATGCCGTCTTGGCTCTGTTGGGGAAGAGCTGCCATCTGTCCGACCTGATGCTCGAATTCTTCCTGCTCCAAGATTTGCGGTGCGTGTTCGACGTTGCGCAGGCTCGAAGAGCCAGGCGCCAGGCCGCTCATGGTCATGCTCCTCTGGCTACTGACAGAGGCCCTATGAGGGTCTGGTCCATCTGCGCCAGGGTCGCCACCAACAATGCTGTTGGGGTCCATGTCTCGAATGGCGAATTGTGCTAGGGTACGCATCTTACGGGTGACCCAGCCGGCCAAGATCTTGCCGCGCTGCTTCTCGCCGAGACGCGATCGTGGGAAGTCGCCCTTGTTAACGAATGCGACGATATCGACAATGATCTGGTGTTCGTTGAGGATCGCGTTGACAATGACTGGCACGACAGAACCGAGGTAAGCCTTTCGAGTAATCTCGGCTAGTAGAACTACAAGACCACCGGCTTGGAAGACGGCGCTGTGTGTTGTTAGCATAATGAACAGTACTGATAAGAGTCGCCGACTTACCATCCACCAGTCACGATGTTGCGGTGGCACCGTTCCACAGAAGCCTCGATGTCCATGGGGAAGTGGCTGAGACCATTGATCTCAAACGTCTCTCCAATGTTGCCGAGAACGAACAAGACCTGCATATCCACCTGAGCGCCTCCAGGGCCGATAGGCCTGCTGACGTTATGCAAGAAACCCAAGTCGCCCGTGCGAACGTACTGGATGCTGGGATCACCATCTACGGTGCGGCCATCGAATCTCTCGGCGTCAAATACATCCTTTGAGCCATAGAAAGCCTTGACACAAGCCTCCGAGTCGACCCAAATCTCTCCGTACTCGCCATCGTGGCAGAGCAGTCGGCTCTCGGGGTTCACAATAGCAATTTGTGTAGAGACAGGCACCATACCGGAGTCCTGGAGCAGAAGCGCTTTAGGATCCTGCTCGGGATCTACGGGGTAGATCAGACCGCGGCGCAGTGCCTTTGTGTCCAGCCAGAGCTCAATAGGCTCGATGCACATGTAAGACCTCGACGCGACCATGGGGTTGAGCACGTGAGAGTAGACAGTGTTGATGGCGGTTCGGTCGAGGCCAGTAGCCGCGAAATGAAGCCGCACCTTCTGGAATACGTCCACACGTGGCCTGCTCTCGGCCGAGATCATCATGTTCTTGAGCTCGTGGAGCGTGAATCCCTTGCCCTGCATCGTGGCCATGGCGTGATCCAACATTTGTGGCGTCGCATAGGTGTCCTTGATCTTGTACCTAGAAAGAGTCACAAACAGCGACATTGGGTTTTGCGCAAACTCGACTGGCGAGAGGAGATATGTGGGGGTGCCGATATAGATGCCCATCAAGCATGAGTGAATGAAACCCAGACCAGTGGTGCTACGCACGCATCCCAGCACGGGGCGGGAACTCGTCATTTGGCAAGTCTCCTTCTGGACCTTGCACATGCCAAGGATGGTGTCGTGTTCAAGCTGAACCGCAATACGGCGCTGGTCGGGCGTCCAGTAGGTCCAGATGATTACAGGGTATCCAGGCTGGATCCAGGCAGGCTGCATGGTGATGCCATTATCCCGCAGACCACTGCTTTGCTTTGGCGGCTTGGTGGTGTTGAAGTAATTCGGTACACCAATCTTGAGAATTGAAGCGGCTTGCTTGACGTGGTTGGAAACAAGCTTAAGCTTGACCAAGTGATCAACTTCGTGATTGACCAGGATAGCCTTGACACGGAAGTCGGCGACAACATGCAAGAATGCCGGCACGTCCTCGTTAAGGCGGTTCTGATCCAGAGGAGCCAACGGAATGACGACCGCGCCCAGGTTGATACAGGCATGGACGGCGTAGACAAACTCCTCTGAGTGCGTGTACATCAGAATCAGGTGGTCGCCAGGGCGAACCTTGACCTTGTTCTTCAAATACAGGGCCACGGCCGCAACCTTGGTATCGAACTTCTTCCAAGTCACGCCCTTGCCTTCTCTGCCACGACCATCAATGGTGCAGTATGCCAGTTCCTCGGGCTGACGGGCAACGCGCCATTGAATCAGGTCAGTAATGCAAGAGAAGTTGTTCAGCGGCGTTGAGGTGCGATCGTCAATGACAACTTCTCTTCGGTCGATACCCGAGTATTGCTTGTCGGATGACATGAGAATCCCAGCACGCGAATCAGATGAAATGGGAGACCAAATGCCTCCGATGGGGTCAACTCCAATGGGGAGGTTGAGTACCGCGTGCTCAACACCAAATTTGACATGGACACAGGGCAGGTTGCCCAGGTCAAATTCTCTCCTGCAAAGCATATTCCCGATGTCCCTACGTCCGTTCTTGACTACTCTGGGCAGAGAGTTTGGTGCTGTGATCATGACACAGTAGAGCCTCAAGTGGTGTTCTTGCATCAGTACGTCCATACATCTCTCGGCGAGGGAGTCGAGCAGTGCAGTATCGAGTTGCCTGGGCGGCCCGCCTGAAGTCAAAGGCGCTGTGGAGGCAGCTGGTGATTCCAAGACAACAATGGGTAGATGCTCCTCGTTGACAAACACGTCAAACGCAGAGCAGTCGTAAATCTTGGGCACATTCTTGACGATGCTGACAACGAGATGCTGAACAAAGAAGTACCGGTACTCCGCTACTTCGGTGCCATGCTCGACCCATTCGACCTTTTGACGAATGCGATCTTCGTAAAGGCCAAGCACAAATAGCTTGCCTTCGATGACCGTGCCCAGCAGACCGGTCCTCAAGAACTCGGGTTCTACAACAGTGGGTGTTGGTTCGCCGGGATCAAACTTGTAAGGTCGAGCGTGGAATATTTGCTCCGTGTGTTTTGGCAGAGCCCAAAAGCCTCCTGATAGTGATGGCGAGTCCACCCAGATTTCTCCGACGGAATGTGGTGATGCCAACAAGCCGGTTTCCGGATCGACGACCGCGAGGGTGGCATCGGGTATAGGGTATCCAAAAGCACCAATGCGAACAGTGCCCTGTTCGGTAGCAGCTCGTTTTCGCGCTTCGTCTCCGATTGCTACTACCACAACTTCATTCGTCTTCAACGCTTCTCTGTCGAGGAGCACCTCACTCAGTTCGTTCTTAGCGCGCTGCTCTGTGGTGGTGGTGCCGCCGCCTCCCAAGAGACTGCCGAAGCCATTCGAGGGTGCAAGCTTCACCTCTTCCTTCTCTTCCTCGTCGGAGTCAATGTCGGACCCCATATCCAGCTTCAATGGGCAGCCCATCCGCTCTTCGCCTCCTAGCCAGTCACGAATACTGATCACCATGCCACCATGCTCAGGCAGGCACAACATCGGTGCGACTACCTCGCGAGCTCGCGGGTTTCGCAGCGGCCTCAGCCATCTGTCCGCCAGTACTTCGTGGAATTCACCGTCAACCGTGAGGGTATCGATTAAACACAGTTTGACCGTCTGAAAGTTGGGCTCCATGCCCTTTTTGAAATTTCGTGTCGTCATAGGATCTGACTGGTAGTTGTAGGCGGCACGCTTCAGGCCGGGGTAGTCGGCAATCATGAGTGTGGCCTTGTACTTCGTGATGAGATGAGCGTAGAGTCCTGGTACTTCGACGGCCTTGTTCTCAACCCAAACAGTCGTGTGGCCTCCGTAAACGGTGAGAAGGACCCCCAGAATCATGCCTATACCCTGTCGAGGATCCAGGTATGAGAGAAGCGTCTCGCTGGTCGCTCCGGCACCGATGAGCCGGCCGTTCTTATCGCGCAAGGTTCGACTAAAGGTATCGCCAGGTCCGTTTCCTGGCACTGTCGTAACGACGGCACTCAAACAAGCCATCTGGTGCATGACTGTCCTGTGACTCAGGACCACGCCTCGCAGATCACCCGTGGGCGCCCGCGAGAACTCGATATATGCCAAGTCTGGTACCGTCAAAGGCGGGACATCGTCTTTGCGCTTGGGGTGGAAACTGCCAAACTCGTTCGTCTTCCACCATTCTACACCCTTGGGCCAATTAAGCTTCTGTGTTGTTATGTCGCGCTGGAAGGCCTTGAGGTTGTTGTCGGTGGTGAGCGCCAAATGCGCCTGCGTCGATGTGAGGATCAGGTTTAGCTTCTGATAGTCTTGCAAATCATTGATCGGCACGGCGACGACGCCAGCAATGAAGCAACCGAGCAGAGCAATAGCAAAGTCAATGACTTCAGTGTCGCGGTAAATCAGGGCAACGCGATCGCCGCGATACAGCGAGCTTTTGTCCCGAATGACCTGTGCCACCTTCTCGGCTCTTGACGCAAGTTTGTCCCACGTAATGGAGGCAATTTCTTTGCCCTTGCTGTCCAGCACCCAATACGCGGGCAGCTTTGCCATCGTCTTTCCTCTGTGTCTCAAGACTGCGGCGATGTTATCGAACTTGGACATGGGGGTGTTGCTGTCGTGCGGGTCGGAAATCGCAAACGGAAGGTCGCGGGGTTCCAGTGGCATCTGGTACTCAAGCACTTCTGGCGGGGGCAAGTCGTTTGCTGTGAGCATAGGCGGCGCCATGGCGGCCGTTGGCGAGAAAGCCTCTCCTGACGAGTATCTGTGTCCTCCGCCGTATTCTTCTTGGCCATTGTGGTCGTAACCCTGCTGATCATAACCCTGTCCTTGCTCAAAGTTCTGTCCGCCAGTGAAGCCAGAGAAGTATCCGGTCGAGTCGAGCATCGTGCCCGTCCGGCTATCGTATGGGTTCTGCCCGTGCTGGTCCATGTAGTGTCCTTGCTGGTCGGGATTAAAGGCATAATCGGTCGAGACCATGGTGCCAGATCGAGTCGGCGGCTCGTTAGCAGCGCCGAGGAAGAGTGAATCGCGCTGCTTCATATTCGGGCGTTGTTCGGCGAGGGGGCCACCAGGTCGGAGGAGACCGGCAGGGTTCATGTCGGGGGAGGTATAGCCAGCTCCGGGTGATTGGTACCCAGGCGATGCGTAGCCACCAGAGCCATGACCGGAGCCATGGCCGGAGCCGTGGCCAGAACCATGACCGCCGAATGGAGACTGTGGGCGGTAAGAACCGGGAGAGGTCGGGCTTGTGGGATCGGAGTCTCTACCGCCGAGCGCGGCGAGAGCTGCTGCGCGGTGACCATCGCTCGAAGGGTGTCCGGGGTTATCTGGGTCGTGTATGCCCAAGCCGCCTCGGGGTTTGGCAATAGCGGGAGCGCTGGCAGATCCAGGGCCCATGTATACGGAGAAGAGTTGCGTCCGTCGCTTCTGGTATCTGCGGGGAGAGTGAATGGGTTAGCCGCTGTCGCGCCGTTCGCAGTAAACGGGGGAGGGGAAGGTTATGATGGAGGGGTCAGCGCCAACCCTTTCTCTGTAATGTCGCCTTCCTATAGCCACGAAAATGCGTCAGTCAGTGCGACAAAAGGAACGGCGAGTACTTCAGTCAAGGCTGCGGGTGCTCGGGCACGATGCGCGCATGCGCAAGGCCGCGCAAGGCCGACATCTCGAGGTGGAAGTAAAGTTGTGCGATTCCAGACGGTGCCATCAGAACGGGGACTAGAGTGTTGCAAACATACCTCCAACTCCTTTTCCAGCTCCTCGAGCTTATCCTGCAATTCAGGATCTAATTGTGCAGCCATGACGGGCGAAAACAATGCTGGTAAATATGCACAATGGAAGCGCAGGATGCAGCAGCAACAGGACAAAAAGGAAGGGGAGAGAGAATAGGGTCTATATTGTAGAATGGGCCGAGACCCCCGGGGTTAAGGGGATTGTGGAGAGAGGGGAGAGGGGTGGGAGGTTCCGTTCGTCGAGAGCTTAAAGGAGGGACGATCGCAAGATGTCGATGTCTCTGTGTGTCTGGTCGGATCCCCTCATCTAGTCTTGTCCAGGTATTGTCTCGTCTTGTCTTGGTGATAGCAGCAGCAAGTCGGTAGAAGTGGTGCTGGCATCCTCCACCAAGTCAAAGAAAAGTCTCGTGACGTAGGTCGGACCAGGACAGCAAGAAAGTGCGGTCGCTTTGCCTGGTTGGGTCAAGAATGGAGGCGGCCAGGCAAGGTTTGGTCGAGTTTGTTAAGATTAAAGAGGCTGGCGGGCGGGCAATTGGGGTGGGCGGCTGAGGAAGCCCGAGAGGAAAGGCGGCGAATGCTCAGTGCTAACTTTGAAGGTACCTTTCCACCCACCTTCCCACCTTCCTTGACCTTGGGACGACTCAGGAAGTCCAGGGTTCCGGGCGGGAACACGGGGAATTTGGTAGTGCGGCCACGGGCGCCTACCTTACTGTGTACTGAGGTGTGCGAGAATCGGATTGTGGTAAATGATTATCGGTGCAGCATGTACTTCGAGTTTCTTCCAAGCTTAGAACGAGGGGGAAGATCTACCCCGAGAATCCCAAGAATGGCCAAGGAGAAACGTCTATCATAGTGGCCGTTATTCTCTGAGTGTGTGTGTGTGTCCAAATGTTTTTCATTCAGCTGGCCAGCGAGAGAGAAGAGAATCATGCCGGGAGACGCGCATCAACGAGTTCATCCTGGCGGAGCCGACAGCGGGTGTCAACTCATGAATTAGCATCGAGATCCCGGAATCGCAACCCAAACAGACTTTCAGCCTTTTCAGGTACCCGCAAGGCAAATCTCATACTCACTCTGCCATCCTGTTTCTCACTCTCACTCTCACTCTCACCCTCACTCTCATCCTCATCCTCACTCTCACTCCCACCCTCACACCATCGGTCATCAAACGCACAGGCTGGTGGTGGGTGGATACGATGAGAGCATCGAGACTTCTATCGAACCCTAGGCTTGGGATTAATACCTGAAATAAGAAAACGGCAGTCAAATATATCGTCATCGACGCCCAGCATCGCCCAGCATTATAACCCAGGTCTAGCACCGTTGACAAGGACCCCGGGATGTGGCCGCTTAGGAAACCCCGAAATCAGGAAATCGGCCCCAGGACGCTTGACGGAGGCATACCCAAACGGGAACAGAACCCCAACTGCCATGCCCTGCACCCTCCCAATGCTCCCATTGCTCCCATTGCTCCCATTGCTCTCCCCTAGGCCCTTGCTCCCTATTTGAGCATCACTCCTCTTTGGTCCTCGCTTTCGAGGGATTCGAGGATTCGAGGCAAGTTTCCACCCGTTGGGTATTGATCTCCACGTACCATTGCGGAATGGCACGCACTTGCGGCACCCACCACAGGTGCACAGCGACCAGCAGTGGTCCAACAGTGGCCAGAAGTGGATGATCGGAAGAGAAAGGCCAGAACACCAAGGCAAAGTACGGATAAAGTGAGTTATTTCTGTCGGCCTGCATTCAGGAACCACATTAGACCGTTCCGACTCTCCAGAGCTTACTTGACCCAGTGGAATTCTCCAGCAATGCAATATCCGCCCATGATTGTCTGGCTGCCATGGCTGCTAGCCTAATGAATAAGCTTCCAGTTTGCCATCTGGCGGGTACAAATTCGGGGAAAGCAAGGCCAATCATTGATACTTTACCGGTCGGATGAAGGCGCAGGTCCCTGAATGCTGCCGTCAGAAAAGTTCCCGTTGCCATAACTTGGTCGTATGATGATTCCAGATTGATTTTCCGCTGCTTCTGGTACTCAGGTAGTTAAGCCATTTCTCTTCTGTTGGGGACTACTTGAGAAGTTGAGATTCAGATGTGGTGGCCATCTTCGATAGATACAAAACCTCCCCGGATGTGGCTGAGCCAGTTGGCCTGGTGTGGCGTACCATGGCTGTGGCTGAAGCTCCAGCCCACTTCTACTCCAGTTGGCCAAGCCTGTGACCTTCTCTCACTTCCATTCCTCCAGACATCACACTTCAGTCACTTGCAATATATTGAGATTGCCACCTTCCACAACGGATAACATGGGTGTGATGAGCTACAATGATTCTTTGGGCTCAGTCCGACTGTCCAGCACGGATAAGTCTGTGCAAGCGGCAGCCCACTAATCACACGTTAAAGATCGACCGCACCACCGTTTCAAGGCCGCTTACGGATGCTGCGCAAACCTAATAGGCGCATTTAACTCACATCAGACGACGGGAGATTTCCAAATTACTCGGTACCTGCCGAGTACCGTAGAAATCTTGCCGCGACCAAGATGGCTAGAAACATTTCAAAGAACAGATTATATTCAGTCTCAACCTAGGATACCGCGCGTTATTCAACGTCTGCGGGCAATACGTATGCCCGTACCAGGCGTTGACTTCGCACCCTCTACCATTCCCAACATGGATTCGACTGCACGCATATTGGTGACAACAGCTTCCAAATAGTGCAAAGGTCAAATCCCAAGGCTGCGGGTCGACGAATGAGAGCACCTCGTACCTCGCGATTAGACTTTCTAGGGGTCATCTGAGCTCGTCTGCCTCCGGATCACCTCGAACTCTGCTGATCATGAAACGCCTCCCCGAGTTACCGCATCTGGAATGCGCGTGTTTCTCAACGGGCGAGTAAAACATGGTGGGGATACTTACTCCAGGAAGCCCATCACACTTAGACGCCGGGCAGCTCGGTCTCGTCCCTTTAAGTGGTGACTTACACCCAAACCTTGGTCTGTCTGCACCGCAATAGCTCTCGGGCAACCCCTCCGCCCTCTTACAGCATCTGCTTTCGTCGCTCATCATCATTGGCAATCACACGGGCCCAGTGTGACAAGTTCATATTTCTTTGCTCATCTATCTAGCTTCGAGTTCGATATCGTTTAAATTGAGCTCGATTACGTGTGGCCATGTTGCCCTCATTCCTTCGAGCAAACGGCGACTCTGACGCCGCGGACGGCCGGCACGCGTACGCTCCGCTGGGGAGTTTCGACTCCAGCAAAGAATACAAACCCTCGGTCGATGAAGCAGAGGACGACTCAATATTAGAAGCAGAAGACTCACTACTTCCCATCAACAGACGGCGTCGAGATGCCTGGAGAAGAGTCTCGGGAGCTGCCTCCTTCCTGGTCCCAAGTTTCCTGGGACCAAAAGAAGATAAGGCAAAGCCACTTCGCTCTACGGCTTGGCTAGGTAAGAAGGACTATCTATACTCATCAACTCCATGTGCTCAGACTAACATGTTGCCAAAGACGGCTTGCGAGGTATCGCAGCGCTATGTGTTGTGTTCGTTCACTGCGGTCTGGTGTGGTTCTCGTGGGACATCCAACTAGCATGGACACCGAACCCACCTCGAGGATGGTGGCTGTACCAACTACCTATCCTACGGCTCGTCGTCTCAGGCCTCGCCCCCGTCTCCGTCTTCTTCGTCGTGTCCGGCTACACAATATCGCACCGCGTTCTGACGCTGGCTCGCCGGGGAGAGTTCGACAAAGCAGGCTCGGCCATCGCGTCGTCCGTCTTCCGCCGCCACACCCGGCTCTTCCTCCCAGCCGCCGTGGTCAGTTTTGTTGTCGCCATCATGACTTGGCTCAACTTGTTCCCCGACCAGGGGCTGCCCGGTGTGGCCTACCCGACGAGGGTGCCGCCGCACTTTGACTCTTTATGGGACCAGCTACGGCACTACATCATGGCCGAGGCCATGACCACCAACCCCATTGGCCAACCTCATGTCCGGGCCGATTCCGACATACCGGAACCGATATACGACCCCCACCTCTGGACGATTCCGCTCGAATTTATCAGCTCCATGGTGGTGTTCATGTTCCTGACGGCCTTCACCAGAGTACACAACAGAATTAGGATGTTCTTCGCGCTCAGCTTGGCGATCTATCTTGAATGGTTGTACGTCTATTTTGGCATGTTCCTGTTCCTCAGCGGCATGTTCTTGTGCGATCTGCATCTCGAACTCGAGGAAAGGAAATGGCGGTGGCCAACCTCGCGCTCGGAACCACAACACCAGGGCATATCGCCCTTGGATGGGGTTGTACACTCGAAAGCGAAGCGATGCAATGTGCGTTATCGCGTTCTTGGACGGGGCGTTGGGCTCGTATCATTCGTGATCTCGCTGTGGCTGCTCAGCATGCCCGAAGACATGGAGCAGGCAGCGCAGGCACCCGGCTACGTGACCCTAGTATCCTTGGTTCCAGCAAGATTCCAAGAGTGCCTCGTGATACCAGTCGGCGCAGTGCTAACAGTGCTCGTTGTCGACCATGCCACATTCCTGCAAATTCTCTTCACGAACCGTTTCTCTCAGTACATGGGCAAAATCTCGTTTTCGCTGTACATGATCCATGGTCCACTCCTATACTCATTAGGCTTGGTCCTGGGTAGGTGGACTGTTGGTCTTATCGACGGCGGAGACTCAGAGATATCCTACCTATTTGCCATCTTGTTGGCATTCATGCTATGGGCGCCGGCGGCGATATATCTTGCCGATCTCACTACTACTTTTATAGACGCGAAGACGATAGAGTTCTCCCGGTGGGCATACGGGATGCTGTTGAGAGAAGAATGATAGATGATAGATCAGAGACCTGCTTGGTCTGGAATCGAATAAACCCGGCCTACCTTAATTCCATCGCGCTCCCACTCGAGTTACATCATTGGCTCGGTTAAATATCTCGATGGACTGAGGTACCCTTCCTAGAAAGGATTAGTGCCAAAAAAACCCAGGACGAAGGAGCAGGGGTTCGTTCCTTCCCTCTAACGGCGTCTAGAACGCATGGCCCAAGACAGGGCTGCGGGGCCCTCTCATTCGTCGCCGACCTTTTTGGCCAACTTCCTTCACGTTTATTTAAGTGCAACCAAACAAAGTTTTCTTTCATTCTTCAACCTCACATTACGACATTTTCATCCGTCGTCTGCCATCCCACCTAGGCTGACGCCTCCGCGTGAAGCTGGGAACCGAGAGTGGCATGCGGACAGAATAGTCAAGGCAGCCATCGGCTTCTAGCCGGTGTTGTCACGCTCATTCGCAAGCAATGTGGATTGCAGCCACACCTTCCTCGAAACGCGAGGCGGTAGACATCCTCTCCATTCACGGGCCCAGATGTTCTTTCATCCCCTGGTGCTTCATTCACCGGACGGCATGGTATGACCAATGGTCAGGCGAAAGACGCCTTTGAGCATCGTTTACCGCCCGCATTCGAGGATCGTCGAGCTCGCACGACCACGGGTTCATTCCCCGGCGAGGCTACGGCCGAAACGACGCGACAACAGAGGGGCCTGTCGAGGTTGACACCACGGGATGTCGACTACTCGACATGCGACACGAGGCACTTGCGAGCCTAGCCTGTCAGTCTCGCTGTGCCTTGCTAATCCGGACAGGCAGCTTGAGGTGAATCATCTCATGATCCATCCAACCTAGTCAAGTGGTATGTCAAAACAATTTTCATTCTCACCGTCAACCCATCAAATGATGAGACAAGCATTTATTCACAGACCTGTTCGGAAACTACTGTCGAGGAACAAGCAATCACTCCTGATACCAAATCATACCAAACCTTTTCTTCAGCATCTTGATCATGCTTCAGTCGCTGACGAAAACCCAGACAGGAATCTGTGCATAGCACAAAACTGGGCTGGTCTCGGTCGAGTCCAAGAATGCTATTATCGAGGAAGAAGCGAAGCCTATCTCTTGTTCTCTCATAGCCAAGCCCCTGGTCTATTTCCGCCGACGTCTTGTTCTAGCAATGTTTCCTTCTCTTCGCACTTTGTCCGTACCAATCAAGTATCTATGATAGCAATATCAACCTTTGTCAGCCAGACAATTCTCAAACACTTCGAACAATATCGCCTCCCCGTGTTCCCATTGTCCATCACTAAATCTCTTTATGCACGTCCTTCTTCATTGACCTCGAGACTGCTCTCCCACTGTGGAAGGGATGGCTACCATACCTATGCATATATATCGTGTTGTGCGCCCACCCTCCCCGGCATCCTTACTCTCCCCGACCTCGGACAACCTAGACATTCGATTCGTTTTCACTTTTGCGCCGTATATACTCACTTTTGACTACAGACAAGCTCAACTACGGATCGTTCAAGTACAGAGATTCAACTACACGAAACACTAGATCTGATTTTATTCTCGAAGAGGACCGCAGGAGAGTGAAGCAATAAGGGACTAACAGCACCGCAGACTTCCAGCCGTGACTCTACACAACAGTTTGGGAGATATAATGGCCATGATACTGTCCACCCCGGTGATGGACAAGTTTAGCCCAGACCAGCTCTTGGGAACCCTCTTTAACGACGCCAACAACTCCTACGGTGACGCAGACTCCTTTTTCAACTTTGACGACGCTTGCGTCGAAGAGCCGGTCCCCGAAGTCGAAAAGGAGACCACCACGCAGATCCCAGAGACTACCATCGAGGAGGCGATAATATCACAACTCTCCGAGAGCCAAATCTCAGACGGCTCGCTTTTCGGAGGTAACGGCGACTCCAACAATGGTTCCCTACCCAAGTTCGAGCAAGAAGAGGTCAAGCCCGCGCAGGTCGCGACGATAAATCCCAACGTCCTTTCCATTACACTACCAGGAACACCACTACCGCTTAAGCAAGAGCAGCGCCAATTAACACCTCCCACCACCACAGACGACATACCCCCCGTGCTATCAAGCATAGAGCCAACAGAGCTAAAAGAAGAATTTGGGCCAGATTTCCAGCAGGACTTCCAGCAAGACTTCAAGCAAGAACCTACACTTTTCGCCGATGACCAAAATCTCCAGGCCCTCTTCGAGGAATTCGAAGGCCCCATTGCCGAAGCTCTCCAGCTTCCCACCGCGGCCCCGACTCCGGTCCCGGAAGAAATTCCATGCATTGGCACATCATGGCCCTCTACCCCGCCGAGCGTCCCATGGCCCTGCTTCGACGGTCTCGAGTCCAGTGGTGACACCAGATGGGACCTTCAGTCCGACCCGGCTGCGGGGCCTGGCGGTGGCGGTGGCGGTTATGGTGAAGATCTCTTTGCTTCCCCTCCTCCTCCCGACATGTTTGCCCTCCAGCGACCGTGCGGTGACCGCCCGTCTTCTGCACTCGGAGACGCCCGCGAAGTCTTTGATCTCGACACCTCTGGCTTTGACAACTTTGGGGGGGAAACGACGTATGACGGCCTCGAATCCTCCAACCCTGCCAGCGTCAAGCAAGAAGCCCCCACCTTTGACGGCTTCGACTTCGGTAACATCAAACGGGAGCCCACCTCCCCGACGAGCTTCTTTCATCCTTCACCAAAGACCACCGACGGCATCTTTACCGCCCTGCCGCCGCCGCAATCTCAACACCATCCGACCCCAAAGCCCGACTTCGATCCCTTGTTCCCCGATTTGGCACCCGTTTCGGCTGGTCAAATCCCTTTCAACTACAACGACGACTCGGTAAACTTCCTTTATTCTCTCCCTCTATACACACCTCTGACCACTCCACAGTCTATTCCTCGCAGTGTGCCTGCTGCCACTCCCAACGTCACCGCCACGATGAGACTGGTCCATCTCAAGCCCAGATCACCACCTTGTCCAGCCGACTTCATTAACCGCCACAGCTTATCAGGCGGACCGGCAGATGTGACTCCCTACAATATCCTCAACAGACAGGGCCTCTTTGAAGCCAGCACCCCTATCCCCTCATCATACCTTACTCCCGCTCACACTCCATCCAGAGACCTCACAACCCCCGTCGTGAATGGAAAGATCCTTAAGCGTATCCCCAAGCCCGCCAAGGCCAAGGACGTGGACGCATCAGACTGGTATGACTCCCTCCGCGAGGCGCCTGCCCCCTGGGGCGGGCACGACCATACAAAGCCCATATTCCAATACAACAAAGAGGGCGAGCTACAGCCGAATCTGCGCTTCACCCGTGAGCAGATCCTGTACTACATCAGGGAGCGGAAGCAGCGAGGTCTCCCCCTGACCCTTTGGATCCAAAACGTCCCCCACGGCTGCAAGACGCGAGTGGGCGACGACAGACTACGCGCGTGCCGCTGGTCAGGCTGCCCGGCTTACAAGGGCACCATCCTAAAGGGCTTCTGGCGCGTCTGCTTCGACGAGCGGCCCGAAACCTCGGGGAAGCAGCACGATCCATATCACAACGCGGGCTACATGCACTTGTGGTGTATGGACCGCTGCTTCGATCTCCTCGAGATTGCGCAAGCATTCGACCTGAAGCCCGATACCCGCTACTTTGAAAAGGAAGAACGCAATCCCATGGCCATGACCCGTGATCACGACGAGCTGGTGATCGAGTTTGAAGAGTGGCGCACATCCCAGCAGGCCGCTTACGAAGAATGGCAAAGGTTGTCAGAGGCGAACAAGATGATGGGACTCCCCGTCCAGAACCGCCAGGTCGGCCGAGAAGCCAAGCTGTGGTACGTGCTGACGACCAAGCACCTGGCGCTGGAGACTCCGGTGCGGAGCAATATGCGGAAGAAGAGAAACGGCATTTCCATTGATAAGCACAAAGGTGATCTCGACTGGTACGTCGAGAGAGTCAACGAGAAAAAGGTTTCCAAAAAGGGGCAATCCATCATCGAGGAGCTCGATAGTGACGAGGACGAAGGCAGACAAACTCCTGCGAGCAGGGCGACCCGTCCGAGTATCGATAAGAGAAAACGCGAAGAATACGAGTTTAATGACGATGACAACGCCTCTCAGTCCCAGACATCCACTTGGAACAAACGTGCGAAACAGTCGTGCTATTCACCCGTTGAAAGAAGTTGATCATTGATGCCTTTGTCTCTCCCTTTACCGGGTGGTGAAGAACCATGCGCCTCCAAAATCCTTGTGATTCTTGGCCACATTGGGATATTTGTTTTCTGAGCCGGAGCAAGGGGCTTTGTTCACACGAATGCGGTTAACATAGGATTGATACCCCATATTAGATATAGATGCACCAAGAAGGCGGGGAGGAGACGAGGAGAAGAGGAACGGAAATCTCGTTGGCAGCCTCAACGAATCAGAGATGCAGACTTACCTAGTATCAACATGATTAATAACAGATCTCTAACCCGCGACTTGAGCGCATTTCTCGAGTGACAAGCGTGATTCCTGACTCAGAATCCAGGCTCATGCCAAGGGTCTTGGAGCTGGGGCCGGCGCGGCCGCCATGCGACGGTTCCAAACGGTCGGGCGGCAGGCTGCGGCCTAGAGCACGCGCTCGCGCTAAGTGGCCTCGAATCGACCCCCGGAAGATGGAAAGCTCGGACAAGTGCTGTTTACGGGTGCTAGGAAGCGGGCGATAAAAGGGTCGGATGAGATTTTGGTTCAAGAGCCATGGTTTGGGGCACTTTAGTTGCGGAGCCCTCAACATAAGAGAGTTTCGATTAAGAGAAGCGGAATGGAGGGGCCGCAGAATGAACTGGGGATGACCGGAAGCGGTGACATGGTGTGGATGACCTTTTTTGCTTGGAAGATGGAGACCCGGACAACGAATTGGCAACGCCGTGTTCCGCACAAAGGATCCCGGTCTCTGTAGACGGGCAGAAGCTGAACATACTCCAGAGAGACACACGAAGACAGGGCAGGTCGGCCAAGGTGGAAGCGGGCCTTAGTGTTGGTGCGAATGAATCGTAGCTCTCGCGGCCCCGCGGGTAGATAGTAAACGTTGGCGTACGAAACCGCGGCGAGGCCGAGAGGAGTAGGGGCGCTAGTCCTGAAAAGAGATGCTACGATGCAGGAGGGCGCCGCGCAAGTAAGATGGTATGGAGTGGTATTGTCTCAACAGAGCCGCTGGCTCGATTCCTATTGAACGGCTTATGGTCCTCGTGCTCCTCTGGATGTAAGGCAGGGCTGAGGGGGAGAACGAAGAGGGCACAATGCTGCGTGCGCGTTGGCGGGGGCGGAAAGTCGAAGCAGAAGAGCCTGGCGGCTGAAAGAGCTGTCTATCTGTGGTGTGTAAGGTATGTCAGTCAATGTTGGGGATGGGACAATGTGAGGGTGTTGACCTCAAGTGAAAGTACAAATAGAAAGGCGAGTTACTCGCAGTCGTAGTTGCAGTCATAGCTGATTATTGTCTGCCCATCCCTGTGAAAAGAGAGTCGACTTGGAGTATTGTTCTCGACGAATTCGATGAGGCAGTTTTGAGTCAGACATTGACCAAAGTAAATCTGGACTGACTTATTACCTTGTTCCCCCCTTCTTCCATCGTTCCATTTTTGTTCTGCGGCTTGGCAGTTTGCGACAAAAGGCAAAAGCCAGTCACGATTTATCGCATTGGTATCCTGAATACGTCCAATGGGTAGCACGGCGGTGGTTGCTGTCGGAAAGAGGCTTGGTGCGGCATCGAAGCCCGCTCACCCCCGCGAGCAGTCGGCGATCGGACATCAGACGGCACAGAGCTGGAACACTGGGCTGAAGCTTAGCTCTGGAGGGCATCGGGTGATCTTCGACAGCGTCTTGGATGGGTACTTGCGAACATTCGACAAGCATAAAATTCGAAAGCCGAAACAGGATTTGGCAGCATTGGCCGAAAAGGGCGTTGTTGGCACCACGAAAATAGCCTGGGCAGCATCTGGGCTGCAATTGAGTTTGTGGTGACGAAAGAGAAAGAGAAAGGCAGATGCGCAGCCGAAGAGCAAGATTGAATTTGGGAAAGCAACGAGCGAGAATTGATGCGACGACACCCAAAGACTAAGAAACCTCACGACACGTCGACACCACGTTGCGCAGAGTTGAGAGTTTGCGAGGAAGGTGCTTGTCACGTTGCGCAACGAGTTGCAACTTCCTGTTGAAATTGGAAGGCACCTCACGGACTGATGAAACCACCAAAGGAACGAACCTTCCTATCTCACCTCACTTGCCTTCAAGAACGCCTTGGAGGTTTGGGTAGGACTGGAAGGTCCCGTCCGTCTACCTTACAGATACCTACCTTACCTAAGGTATCTTGGCCCGATATCCGATCCGATATCTTTCGGGAAGTCACAGCCGGAAGGTTGGAGTGTCACTGTCAACGTGCTTTCCTCCTTTTTGATTGTTGATTCCATACTTGGGGAAGGTTGGTTACCTTGAGGGAGAGAAAACAGACAACAAGCAGAAGGAGCAGCACGGAGATCGTGCACGAGCCAAGTGAGCACCTACCTCACCCTGCCTCCAAGTACCTTACTGTGCAGTAGTAAGGTGCCTCTACTGCTGCAGGTGCGGGCAGCGGCACTAGAGAGTTGTTGCCGCAACAGAGTTCTGTTCCTTTCCAGCAAGCAGGAGTAGATCACCAAGTTGACTTGCAGGAAGAAGGAGCAGAAAGTAAGAGCTGCTCTGTCATCACATCACGTCTGGGATTGGTACTTGCGAATCCTCGTTATTGAGGTGGTGTTTGTGGTATCACTTCCCGCGCATCCCGACAACACTCAGCAAGCACACAGCTCCTGCTGTCTGTGAGAGAGAAGTTGCTGTCGCAAACATTTGGTGTCCAACTCCACGCTTCCTCCACGCTTTCCACCACCTCACCTCCAAAAGTCATCATCCCTCCATCCCTCCACCCAAATCCCTCCTCCACCTGGGCATCCATCCCACCCAACATCCCCCTTGACTCCCTGAGTCCCTGACCCATCCACGTTCCTCATTGTCACTGCACGCTGCACGCTGCACGCTGCACGCTGCACGCCGCACTCTGCACACTGCAGCTGCACCCGACCGAGGTCGCTTACGCTCACTCTCTCGCACATCGCATCGCATTCGCAGCTGCAACTCAACTGCACCGCGCACCGCGTTGGCTTGCCTTTCTGTTGTCACGTCAAAGCAACTTGATCTGGACTCTTTTCGTCTCCCATCTATTCGATCCTGAACAGTCCCAAAGCAACAAAGCCATTCAAAACCACCCTGGCCATCGGACTTAAACACCACCCGACCGCTACCATCCGCACCGATCCATTCCCACGCGCGCGCACTATCCGTACGGATACCAAAGACAAGACCCGACCAGCTTGCTCCAGCTCCAGCTCCCAGAGCTCTCCACTCTCCAATTAATACCGTACAGAAGCACCGCCGGCTGGGGCACCAGTCAAACCCACCTATCCCGGGAGCCACGACGTCGGCCTTCGGAGAAGCCGTCCATCTCATCTCGAGATCCATCCGCGTCCCTTTTTTTCTTGTCTCTTTCCCTCTCTGGCCGTTGCTGTGGGGGGAACACCGCCAAAAGGGAACTTTGAAAGAGACAAGATCCAGAAACCGCAAAAGTGGTGGTGGGCGCAAACGTCAAACCTGACGAAAGCCCCAGCCCTGTTTCGTTCCGACCGACCACCATCAAGATCGCAAAACTGTGTCTTTCTCCTGTCCATCGTCTACCTTATTATTTCTTTCAACCTTCTTACATACTTCCTCTCCCGGCAACCTTACGCCCGTCATTGCGTCTCGGCGCACCTCGCCATCCAACCCGCCAAGCCTACCGAGTACCTACTCGCATCTTATTGCCGACCTACCTTACCTATCTAGACGCCGAACCAACCACTCACCGACGATCTCACCCACATTGCAGATTCCAGATCTGTCAGCCCCTGCAAACCAACCATCAAATCCCACCGGAGCTCGCGTCTGTACACTGCGACTGATCGCATCTTCCCCACAAGCTCAGAACGAAGACCGCCGCTACGTCGCATGCCAATTCCATCTGCCGTGCCGTTCCGTCTTGTCTACCACAGGCCCCATTGCCTCATCGTGGCATTGGCTGCCCGTCTAGGCGGGGTGGTGGCTTTGTAGAGGCGGCATTGGCTGCGCTCTCGGCATTGGGAGGAATCCTAATTCTATCAACTCTCTCCGCGTCTTATTCTTTCGTTTTGCATCAGCACCTAGTCCGTCATGGAGGACACAAATGGGGAGAAGTCGGAAAATTCCCGTCGGCCGGCCTTGCAGGTCATTGTCCTGGTACGTTCCACTCTCACATCTCAGGTCTTTTGATGTGCCTCACTGCCGATTTTCAACTTCGCAGATCGCGCGTGTCCTCTTTCCCATCCCCGAGGCTTGCTGGGCCCCGACCTATCGAGTGTCTCTCACGAAGGGATGAAAAGTCCCCCACGAGATCACCCCGACCCGGCCGCCCGGCGCATCCTCTTGTCGTTCATGCAGTCGACTTTTTCGGGTTGCGCCAACCGCACCAAATGGGAAATCCATGCTGCAAGCGCTTCAACCCCTGGAACCTTTGCAAGTGCAGTAGCCTTGGGCGAGGGAGAATCGGCAGTTCTTCTTCAAGACTTTGCACATGGATCAGGACTGGAGATACATCTTTCAATGTGACGGAGTGACCTATCGCTTCTTGGGCCGGGATCCCCTCAAAGAGTGCTCCATCATGTCCGCACCTCCGCTAACCCAATTTTCTAGGGTGCTGGCGGCGGTCCCCAGGAATCGAATACTACCGCTCTTCTGGTCCGCTCAGTTGCCTCGGGGTGGACAAAAGGCTCCATTATCGCCGTAGATGCCGGTGTTCATCTCTCCGCTATTACACGCATTCTTGAGGAAACGGCACCTCCAGGCCTCGGCACCCAGCTTCCGCTCCCCCACACCCTTGCCTCCGGGCCATTTGCAGGCCTGCAGCTTACACCAAACAACCAGTTGGAGGTCGCAACAGGCGCAGTGTACCCAACGGGCATCGCCTCCTTCATCACTCGCTCTCTCATCGACACTTATGTGATTACTCATCCTCACCTCGATCACATATCCGGCTTCGTCGTGAACACAGCAGGTCTCACCCGGCCAAAGCGCCTTGCAGCATTGCCCTCAACGATCAACGCCCTCAAAACCCACATCTTCAACAATGTGATTTGGCCCAACTTATCTGACGAAAGTAATGGGGCGGGCTTGGTCACGTATACTCGGCTTGTCGAAGGAGGGTCCCCGGCCATTGGCGATGGCGAATCCAAAGGATACCTAGAGGTTGCGGATCGCCTTGCCATCAAGGCGTATTCTGTTTCACATGGTCACTGCATCGAGAGACACCCACATCGTGGCTCAACCTCCTCCACTGCAACACCCCTCCGATACCCTTCTGTTGATGCCGCATCCATGGCATCACCCCGCATACTACCATACGGCCTGGCTTCAAGCACCGCGCCTATCCCTCGAGCACCATCGGTTGCCCCAGAGCCACAGGCTAGTGTATGCGTTTACGACTCTTCGGCTTACTTCATTCTCGATATGGCTACTAATCTAGAGATACTCATCTTTGGAGACGTCGAGCCGGATTCCATGTCACTCTCCCCTCGCAATCAAACGATTTGGGAGGAAGCCGCACCAAAGATAGTAGCTGGCCAACTCACAGCCATTTTCATCGAATGCTCATACGACGACTCGCACTCTGATGATCGCTTATTTGGTCATCTGAAGCCCCGTTATGTGATGGAAGAGATGCACGCACTAGCTCAGGCTGTTGAGGAGGCGCGAGGAGACGCCCATGCCTCCCGGAAGCGGAAGCGTGTAGCAGAACCCGACACGATACCACGACGACGGACAGGAGGCGCCTTTTCGCGCCTTGCAAGTGGCGACGAGTCCCCAATCAGCCCCAAATCCGTGGCCAAGCGTGCTGTGTCTGCAGATATTGGCCACGTACCACCACTGCCACCCGCCGCTACACCGGTAGAGAGCCCGCATCTGACAACTCCTACACAGGAACTGTCTCTGCGTGAGATTGAAGGATGGAGCGAGACGGAGGATGGGCACTCCAAGGGCCCACCTCTCAAGGGTATTAAAGTTGTCATCATCCACGTCAAGGATCGCCCGGATGGTAGGGACCAAGGAAAACTAATTTTGCAAGAACTTGAGGCATATGAAGACGATGCCCAACTGGGGTGCGAGTTTATTGTCTCCCACGCGGGGCAGAGTCTCTACCTTTGAACTACTTTGGCTGGCGTTTGGGCGCAGGATGGCTTAGATGCCGAGTTCATGAAGATACGAATTGCATGAGGTTCTCACGATGAGGATGAGTGCGATGTGGTTATCCGGGAGTTTTCTATGGGGAAGACAAGTGGAGGCAAGGGTGTATATACCGTGTATTTGCGCGCGCCATTTGTCGCATTCTATATATCCATCGGCGGCCGTGATGTTGACGGACGGCGGCGTCTTCTTTGCTTGCCACCTAATTTCTATATTATATCTCGGGGCCGCATGCGCATTGCCGTGTTGTGGAGTCTCTGTGATACCACCTTTATCTGGATAAACATGTGCGCGTGTCGGTTCTTGAAAGAACTTCCGTCATGAGCCTCTATTGCTCGCCCTTCTTGAGCTTCTCGTAGCCTTCCTCGCCACCAATGTTGCTATCCCAGTCCGCTCTCGGGATCTCCAAAACCTCGGTGGTGCGGCCGTAGGTGATGCCTCCTAACCTGCTGACAGGGCGAAGCACCTAAGGTTATCAAGTCAGATTTGGTGTTTTTCCGTATAGCCAAGAAGGCGCACAGGCCAAAGTGGAAAAGACTTACAGCAAGATCAACAATGTTCTTCTGCTCATTGATAGCATCCTCCCTCACCCAAAAGTTGACACCCTCAATAAACGCAGTAACACCGCTCTTCTTCCCCGGCGTAGCGCGCGAATCCCACTCCTTTACAAAGTCCAGCTTTCCCTCGACGCTGAAGACGGCCTCCTTGACGCGCGCGGCTTTCACGTGCTTGCAGTCGTACACGGGCGTCAACCCGCTGACGTCCCATTCTGATTTCCCATAGGGCGCGTTGACGGAGGTGGAGTTTGCGGCCTCGAGGAAGCCCTCGGAGATGATGTTAATGACGCACTCTTTACTCTCCAACAAGCACTTTAGCGAATCTTTCGGCTTCTCGATGGAGGCGGCGAAGCCGACTACGAACATTGGCGGGTCGTGGTTCACCATGTTGAAGTAGCTAAAGGGCGCGAGGTTTGTTACCGTGCCGTCTGGGGAACGGGTTGAGAGGAAGGCGATGGGGCGCGGGGTGATTGCCGAGATGAGGAGTTTGTAGTTGAAGCCTGCTGGGCGGCCTTCGGCATGGGGGTCGATTGCTACGTGTGGCGTTGAGAGGCCCGGTTGGCCTAGGGGGTTTGCGCCGGAGCCGAAGGTCCAGGAGGGGGAGACTGTTTTGGTGAAGGTGATGCTGGCGTCGGTGTTGAAGGGGGGCCGGGTGGATTCTACGGATTTGAAGTCTGGGTGGGGGTTGTGGGTTGCTTGGGTGCCGCCGGCGAATTTGGAGTTATTTTGGGATGTCATTGTGAGGGTTCTTATTGCTGTTCGAGAGGAGCGAGGGTTGGTGATGTTTGGTCTGGTGAGGGTGCGGAGGGCGGCGGTACGAGATGGCATTGTGGGAGTGAGGTTGCGGGTTGCGCGAGCTTTATATCGTCGGGATTACGGAACGGGAGTGGAAGAGGGGGGGCAGCCAAATCTGCGATTGCGGGATGCGGGAATCCACTTTGAGTGTTCTTGACGGGGGAGATGGACGTGGAAACTTTGGGTTTGTCTCCCCTTTCTTTGGTCTGTCTACCTACTTTAGTCGCTCAAACTTGCGGCAGGTCGCTTACGGATGCTTGCTTTGCTAGCTTACCTGAAGACCCTGAGCCGGTTCCCTTTCTCGGATGGTGGAGTAGATGCCGAGGGGACGGAGTGGGGTGACGTGGAGGTTGTCACCCAATTCACGCTGACAATTCCATACAAATTTCACAACTTTTGGAGGGGCAGCATTTGGAGGGGAGGAGGGGTAACGCGCAGGGATCGGGGGGTGCTCCTTGTCCTAATGATGCAATTGACTTGTATATGGCTCCCCCGTGCTCCTGAAGTTGGGGTCGTCGCTAGATGCATTACCCGGGGATGATTTTGACTGGTTGATGATGTTTGGAAACCATTTAACGTCGGTTCCGGCTCTTTTCTCAAGAACGCCAGTGAATCGAGTTTCTGGTCATTGGCGAATTACAGATTGGCAATTATCGCTCCGCGCGCTGGGATTTGGATTACGGAGGAGACTCGGGGGATGGAATTCGGAACTCGGAAGGGTCTTGGGAAAGGCCCTCACTCTCACCCCGGTCGGGTGTTTGCATGTGGAGAGCATAAGTGACACAGACTTGGCTTGCCTTGAACCGTGTGGAGGAAGTCCATGCTTCATCTGCCAGCTCCGAGGTGCTGATAAGATATGGTTATCAAGATCAGCTTCTTTGTCAGCTGTCAGGCACACTCTCCTCCTGTGCAAATGCTTTCAAAACGGAACCTTCAGTCACACTTTCGTGGAGGAGATATAAACAGTCTGGTTATAAGTACCTATGCGTAGGCGAGCCAGACATGGTCAGATGTCTCGATTCCAGGAAAATGCAAAACACCACAGTCTTCCCCATGTTGGTGGAGCGATTCGCAATCAACCATCGCCTCTTGAAGAATTTCAAAGCACCTCATTCTGAGTTTGAGACTCTGAGCCCTAACCTCTGAGCAACACTATTTGGTTCTGTCTCTTATCTCTTGGGCGCACAGGTAATGGGCTTTTTATGTTGTTGAGGGCTGGCTGTAGCGCGCGTGCGCATCTGCTCTGAGATGAAAAGTGTCTCAACGGCTGAGCGCGGGGGTAGGTAGCACGGGAGATGCCAAGCGATGGTGTGCAAGACATTGTCCTTAAGACATGGACTCGATGGCATAGGTACCCATCCCTCCCAGTTGAGATTTGCGTTGAGAGGCGAGGAAGCAGAGACAAGAAAGATTCCTTGCTGCACGGTGTTGGTTATGCTGATCAACCATCAAGAGAAGCCCCGTGGGGGGACGGAAAGCCTCCTTTGATGCTCAGGTTTTTTGGTACTCACCCACTCACCGTGTCCCAGGTGTGTAAGTAAGTTACTTTCCCCCGCCATTCCCACCGACACGGCGCGTGGCATGGCGGCCCTCCTCCGCAACGGGCATTGGCTCTGTTTCGCATGCAAGGACGCACCGCGGCGGTCGATGGAATGCCCCCGGGTGTTTGGCCACGCCTGTGCAGGAATGGAACACTGCTCTCTCCTACGCCTAGGTAGGTGCTCTGATTTGCGTGGGAGCAGGTATGTGCGACCTCAACAATCCGGGCGTGCGTGCAGATGTAGTTTGGGTTAGAAGAGATATATATATCTTGATGGGACCGCTCTCAATCATCCTTCACAACAAAAATCGAGGGCAGGAGTTCTTAAGAGTCCATACCATCGAGAAGAAAAGGCACCATAAACAATCACAGCCATCAAAACTCAACTCATCACATCATGAGCGCAATCCGCTCCTCGTCATCAGCCCTCCTCCTCCTCGGAGGCGTCGCGACCCTCCCCGGCGCCGCTTCAGTCCGAAGCCAGTTCCCGCAACGGAGCAGCACCACACTCTCCACCACCGCGGCAGAGCAAGCCGAGCTGGGGTACATGCAGCAACCACTCGGCCCCGCCAGCAGCGGCCGAACG
Source organism: Colletotrichum salicis (assembly GCA_001563125.1). Classification (NCBI taxonomy): domain Eukaryota; kingdom Fungi; phylum Ascomycota; class Sordariomycetes; order Glomerellales; family Glomerellaceae; genus Colletotrichum; species Colletotrichum salicis. The sequence continues at coordinate 70,479 of JFFI01000701.1, forward strand.
ACGACGCAACAGACCCACACCACGAAGCGCAGCGGTCCTTCAGGTCTTGGATGGCAAGCTACACAAGCATTATGACTGCCCCGGACGGCGGCGCAGGTTGTCACCATGTCGACGATCCAGGCAGTACGTCCTCGAGGGAAGGACGGTGGTGCCGCGGCTGCGGCGGGGTTTCGGTATAAGTCTGCGGAGGAGGTTGTTGCTGTTGTTTTGGGTCGGAATCAGCAGTATCAGAAGTACTCATCCTTATGGCCTGTGACTAGAGATTGAAAAGTGGTTGATTGGAAGGATGACTGGATAAGAATGCGGGCTTTGGTGGATGAAAATTGCAGCTCAGGGACGAAGGGAATTAGGCGTTCTAGGGGGATCGTTTGGTCAAAGAAGGCTACATCTGGAATATTGAAACCCCAGCGAGCGAGGCCAGATCTTGACTGGTGTTATTTCATGGCGTTGGAACTATTGATGGGATCAACGGTTCGGGACTCAGGATAGATGGGAAAATGGGGATGGTATTCACGGTATCCATCTTGCCTGAGGGCACACACACTTCATGCTCTGTCGCATTATGTTTTCATATCGGAGATTTTGTCTCAGAATCACGTGAATCCGATAAGCTCTTATCGGCAAAGGGTCCTTTCTGTGGAAAGTTTTTTGGCCGACTGCAGTCACTCCCCGTCGACGCAACAATCACCAGTTCCAGCCAGTCAAAGTCGATTTCTCTTTCTTTTTTTTTTTTTTCGTAGCTGCACGTTGCCCTTCTCCGATGTGTTGATATCCACCAGTTAAATTTTTTTTTGGTCGCCCGTTTCCCTTTTGTGAGCCTTTTCTGCGCTCCCCACACTCCTTCAACTTCATGTACCGCCCGTATACCCAAAGGCATGTGGCGCAAACATTGAATAATCGTTTCCCATACACCTCGCTGTTCCCCCGGAAAGGATCAGCCAGAGCTTTGCCATCTCCATTCCTCGTCTCCACTCGAGTGTCCTACCACAGCAGATCCAACAAGAAGACTTCAGATCCCTTTGCCGACTCCTTTGAGTCAAAGTTCGAGGACAAATTTGAGTCGAAGTTCAAGTCGAAGATTGTCGATTCGCGGCAGGCAAAGACTGGTTTCATCAACAACAAACACGAAGCCAAGCGTCGATTATTGAACAGGGACGCCCCGCTCGCCACCTCGAATCGGACCAAGACACCGTCCGCCGCATTTTCTCGACGAGAGACCGACTATTTTCCCAGAGAGGCCGAGTCCTTTGGAAGAGACGTAGAACCACTTCGCAGAGACGAGCCAGTTCGCAGAAATAGAGAACGCTTCCACAGAGACGAGCCCTTTCGCCGCGACGAGGAGCCTTTCCGCAGAGACCAGCCCCCCCGCCGATACGAAGAGCCCTTCAGCAGAGAACGTCGCAGAGACAACGAGCCCTTTCAGCAAAAATACGCTCTGTGTACAAACAAACGCGGCACACGTCCACTGCCCACGGCAGATTTCTTGGCCTCAATCGTAGGGCACAAATACCCCGGTGGTGTCGCCAGGAGAAGCGTCGTCCGTGGTGATCCAGAATCGTTCCCCAACAAACGGGTATTCTGCCTACCGGCCAATTGGAACAAGGTCTCGGCGGAAATTAAAGACTCTTGGATCTACTGCGCCGACTTGATTCAGGGGCCAGAGACGGAACAGACAGAGTACACAAAGCTAGGAGAGGCTGGAGTCCGTGCCGCCATGACGAACTACGTCCAGATCGCGGCGACGCCGACGGCGGATACGGGCCCGGCCCTGATGCTGCACTTTGACCAGCGCCGCTACCTATTTGGCAACATTGCGGAGGGAACACAGCGAGCGTTGAGCCAACGTAAAGTGAGCTTGGGCAAGCTGGAGGTCATGTTTATATCGGGCGCGACCATTCAGCAGAACACTGGCGGCATGATTGGCATGATGCTTACGGTTGCGGATGTTCTTGACGGTAGCAGGAGAGAGGTGCACGAGAGGAACCAGGCGAGGAAGGGCACGGGAAAGAAATTGATCGCGCCCAAGGGTCCCGGGCGAATTGAGATCCACGGTGCCCAGAACCTCGCATACTCCGTCGCAACAGCGAGAGGTTTTGTGTTCAGGAAGGGACTTCCGATTCGCGCCGTTGAGCTGTACGAGGATCCGAGAATCGCCGACCCCGACGCCACCATTCCTGACTGGCAGGACGAGCTCATTCAAGTCTGGAAAGTTCCCATCGCCTCCGATCATGTCAACAAGTCTCGTAAGAGAAGTCACGAGGTCATGACGGCGGAAGATGAAGGCTTATCGAACCCGGCTGGCGCTGTTTCTCCAGAGGAGCAGGCTCTCATTGACCGGGAAGCGATCCAGGGTGTCGTCGAGAGCATGTTCAACTCCAGCTGGACCATGGACAAGTTGTACGAGACGAAGCTATCCCAGGTCAACCTCCCCGCCACCATCTTCGTCAGAGAGGACGGCAATATCAAGAAGTACGAAGGCCCCATGCCGGGCGGCGATGAACCTGTGCCCGACCTTGACGTCCTTGTACGGTACCCTTGGCCGGCGGCCACAGTTGACAAATTGCCCGCCGCCTCCATCTCAAACAATGCCGTCACCTATATCGTCAAGAACAAGGGCCGAAGAGGCAAGTTCAACGCGGCTGCCGCAAGGGAGCTGGGCGTAAAGCCCACTGACAACAAGAAACTCACTGACGGCGTGTCTGTCGAGGGCAAGGATGGCATTACAGTAACTCCCGAGATGGTCCTCGACGCGCCGATCAAGCCCCAGGGCTTCACAGTCATCGATATCGCAGACGCATCCTACATCGACTCGTTCCTCGGCAGATCAGAATGGCAGAATGCCAACTTGATGGATGGCGTGCGAGTCTTCAACTGGATTCTTGGGCCGACCGTCATCGACGACCCTCGAATCCAAAAGTTCATGAAGGAACGACCGGACGTCAAGCATCTCGTCATGTCTACTGACACCAGTCCCAACATGCTGGCGTTGGAATCGTACGCCATCCTCCACGGCTACCTAAGACAGATCGACCCTGATCGCTTCCCGGAACTTGCCTACGACAACAAGGCCCGGGACCTTTCGTATATCGGCCCCAACGTGGAGACTGCTCGCGTCGGCATGAAGGCGAAGCTGTCGCCTGTTTACGAGCTCGTCGAGGATGAGATCGTGCCCCCAATCTTCAAATTCAAGGGCCACAGTATGGAACCGGGTGTCATAAAGCTTGCCAAGGAAGCCGCAGACAAGATCAAGGAGCCTGCCTTCCTCAAGGAGATTGAGGAAATTGAGCGAGACATCCCTAACCGCGACACAGAAATCATCCCTCTCGGCACTGGATCTGCTGTACCATCAAAGTACCGCAACGTCTCGGCAACCCTGGTCCGGGTACCACAGTACGGCAACTACCTCTTCGACTGCGGCGAGAACACCCTCGGTCAGCTTCAACGAACATTCGGGGCCGAAGAAACAATCAAGATCCTCCAGGAGACCCGCTGCATCTTCATCAGCCACATGCACGCCGACCACCACCTCGGAACCGCACGATTCCTGCGCGCCTGGAACGAAGCCACCATCAACCTCTCTCCCCAACCCTACCTCGGTCTCATCGGCCCTTGCGCTATGCAGTACTTCCTGATGGAGTACAGCCGCATCGAGCCCATCGCCTTCGGACGCGTCAAGATCATCAGAAAGGGCCACTTCTACCCCCACGACGAAGGTCATCTCCCCGCCGACTGCCCTACGCGCCTCGCCTCCGCTCAGCTCGTCCCCGTAAACCACTGCAAGGACGCCTACGCCGGCGTGTTGACCTGGCCCTCGGGCCTCAAGATCGCTTACTCTGGCGACTGCCGCCCCAGCAATTATCTCGTTAAGGCCGGCAAGGGCGCGACGCTGCTGATTCACGAGAGCACTTTCGACAATGACAAGAAGGGCGACGCGATTGCCAAGAAGCACAGCACGCTGGGCGAGGCCCTGCAAGTGGCGAGCAACATGGGCGCGCGCCGCGTGCTGCTCACGCACTTTTCGCAGCGGTACGCTAAGCTACCGCTTGTCGAGGATCGCAAGACGGATGATGGTGCTGATCAGGCTGTGTTGATGGCGTTTGATCAGATGAGAGTGAAGTTGGGCGAGTTCCGCCAGGCCCAGGCTTTCTTGCCTGCTATCAGCCGCTATGTGGAGTATGATGCCATGAGACAGGATGGGGATGGGGATGGGGATGAATAGACAAACACACACCACTCTTAATAGACTTGGACGAACGTGTCCTTTTACATTTTCGTACCTCACTCTTCCGAGTTCCTACAATGATGTCACGACGACCAGCTAGGTAATCAAAAACAAGAGATCTAGACTGGCAAAAAGAGTTCACCCTCCCGGTGCTGAACTGGGGGCTACATCTCTGGTGCTCATGTTGGGATTCGAACTCGGGTACTCGCTAAGCCTGTCGTCGAGTAGGCTGGTTGGTGTGAATAATTGATTGTTGACCATTAACCATTCCACCATCCACGCCGCAATTTTGACCTGACCCCCGGCCTAGGGGGCGCCTGCTGTGCTGGTAACAGGGATTGACTTGGAAGGGTATATGAGAGATTCTCTTCTCGTGTATTCGTGTGTGTATTCGGGGGGTGGCAACTGGCAGGGTCTTATCGGGGTTGAGGCAGGTACGTCCTGTCGAGGAGGACTTTAACTTTGGGAAGGAGCGATGGGACAGCCCGTTTCTGGTATCCCCACTTACTGCATCGTGACTTCTGACTTTGCCATGGGATTCTCTAGAACTCAATCACGTGGTGCTCGCTTCCTCTAAGATAAAGATCCTAAGGTATTGGAAGTAGGAGCTCCGGGATTTAGACCTGTGAGCTTGGTTTGGTCTCTTGATTCTCGGCTACTAGACTGGTCAAAGTTGCTATTCGATGAACAAGCAGGTGTGCGTGTACCTCATTACCTAGCCCTCTCCTACTTTAAGGAGCTGTCTGAAAGGAAGTTTCTCGGGAACATAACCCGATCACTACACAATCGAGGGAGAAAACAACCACCGCGGCGTCTTTGATAGCTCACTTCCAAGACTAAGGGTATCTGTCAATCATGTCGGTGACGGGCAACACGACGAGGCTCACATTGTAAACCAAAACCAAAACCCCTATTTCCACCTTTGAGTCCCCAGGATCAGCTGTGGAGTATTGAAGCTCTGGGGGATTTGGTGGTAATCCTTACTCTAGGGGAATTCCATTCCTAGCAATGGATTGGAACATTTGTTCCACCATTACGGAAGTTCCCTCTTCGAGATGATGGGTGATAGGCTTAATTCGAGGTTAAGTGGTGGTACACGACATGATGGTTACGGAGAAAAGGAGAAGGCATAGTAAAAGCAAAGAGTATTAGAAAGAGAGAAGATTAGTTAGCTTCGGGGTAGAATATCAAGGTACCTCAGGTTTGTAAAGTATGCCCATGGCGAGCGCCACTGAGCAAAGAGGAAGCCATTACGGTTACACAAAGACCATCCACACTCCACATCCCCTATAGCCCAGCAAGTTGGAAGGTCTATCGGGGTGGTTGCGAAACGTCACTCTTGGCCAAGTGGTTAACAGTGTGACCTCATGACCACAGATCGCAAGCTGAAACCAACCTAAGACCTCGGCCCCCAGCGTCTGGCCGAGGCAGACGTAATTTGCCATTTTGCCAGTCGGAGTCTTCA
>JFFI01000702.1:1312-47644 GCA_001563125.1 Colletotrichum salicis
TGGCCCCGGATTGGGTTTCTCTTGGCGTGTTGCGTTGAAGCAGTTGATAATCTCATCAGCGAAGACTGGCGAAGATTCGTTGGCCATGGCGACTGAAACCTATTTTTTGACAGGAATCATCAGTAGACTGACTCGGGTGCTTCGAAATTTATTCATTGGCCTCTTGTTGGAATCACAGGGTATCTGTTGTATACAACAGGACTGCCCGTATGGGCTGGAGCTCGCCGAACAATATGGTATATTCGGAAGCTGTAAATCGGTATATCTAAGGGAAAGTAGGAGGTTAGCAGCAGCAGCAGCGGAAGCGTAGATATAGCTGTTGGCAGCCCGGAGACGTAACCTCCGGGCTCCGCTGCCGCGGCCGGCGGCCGGCAGCTACTGCTGGCCGCCTGCCCGTATTCTGGTCACGTAATCCAACACCTCTACTTATCAGGCAAATTTGATCGGGCAGGCTTGAGTTCATTTTCAATTGTACCGCAACATCAGCAAGCTGAAGACGAACACTTGCCACGTCACCCCTCCATTCAGCCCCGACACTGTCTCTTGCGTTACGCAGTCGGCCGTCAGAAATGCCTGAAATTCCATCCAATCGCGGCTCTAATTTCCGCAGCCTGCTCCGAGCTATCGGGGGGCATAAGTAAGGGCGCTTAGCTCCGGGCTTTTCATAAGGACGTGTATTCGCCTGGGGACTTCCTTGACTTTAAGAGATCAGCAACATTATACTGACTTCGAACTTGCTTATACAGAAGTCAGTCTGAGTTTGCTATTCGCTGTAAACACGGTTGTAATGGAATCTTTCCCTTTACAGTCGGTCACAAGGCCACAATTGCGACGATTGGGTGAAGCTCTTTGGGATTGGACACCTTGTGTTGACGACGAGAACATACGGTCAACCCCCGGTCTGTAGAAGTTTGAACCCTACTTCAAGTACTATAGAGAAATTACGGCATCCTACTTCTCTACAGCTTTCCCACCGGACGAAGTTCAATCTTTAAGGTCGCACGATGATCAACATAATCTCATTGTGCTGATTAAATCCAACACGGAAATCCAAAGGGTTCAATTGACAACAGAATACTTCACAGGTCGCCATGTTGGTAGAAACACTGTTCCAGAAGACGAGAAACTAGCTTTCAACCTTGCCATCAAGGCTATGCTGATGATCAGCTGCTCCCACGAGGAGCCAGCCGGTGAAATTGATCCATGCGTCTGGAGGAAAAATCAGACCGCACGAGAACTTGTCTCGATTGCATTCGCAAGAGGCCATCCCAGTCTTGACGAGCCTAATGATGACCTATCCAATATTAAGCCGGCGTTGAAAGCAACCAGGCTCAGAAAGGTCGCTCGACTATCATTTAAAGGCACTGACGACCTCCGTCACCATCTTCGAATGGATTCCAATACTGGAGTAGTCGAGATCTTCCATCATACTGCCTTTCTGAAGGAGTGCCTTAAAGCATCAAAAGCCGCCAAGGTCGAGTATGCATTTCAATTCCTGCGGCTAAGTAATGTACTCACTAATGTATCGCAGACCTATCCTACCGCGCCAGCTAGCCCTTGAGACATTGGACTCCATCCAGAATGTTTTATTCCATCCAGATGAAGACTCTCGAGATTTACTTCGGTCTCTGGTATCCAAGGCCGCCTTCGACCCCGACTGTCTAGTTCTTGGCGATCGTCCATATTTTCGAGAAGAAGATAAAGTACCGCTACTGGCGCTCTCGACTCATGGACTTACATGACGAACTCGAGAACCCCAAACCTCGGTCACTTGTGGATATCTGGCTGGAACAGCGGAGTAAAGCAAAACATGTGATGTTAGCGACACTGACAGGAGTAATCATTGCTATTATTCTCGGGATACTGGGACTGACCGTCGGGATTTTCCAGGCTTGGGTAGCGTATGAAGCGTGGAAACACCCTGTGCAGGCCTAGACTCTGGTGCTTAGCTTTCAGAAGCAAGAAATATACCTTTCCAACGCTCGAGTTGCTGGAATACAGCAGCTGTGATGACTTTCGTACTCGACTCTCGAAGCGAGATTTGCCGTGCTGCGACGTAAAAATCAGCGCTCCTAATTCTAGAGCATACGTGATGTCTTTGCAATGGTCTCTATCGACTGTTCGAGGAGATCGTCTGCTTCTTAACTTGATGGTGGGGAAAGCTCTAGCTCGGGTGGGGTGACCATGTTCCCCGCGCTCCCTCGGGTAACCTGCTGGCTTATCAGTGCAGGCCTCATCTTTGGTACAAGCATTAGAGAGCCCTCTCCAAAGTTGAAGAAAACGTGAAACTAGGTGTTCATATCGTATGCTGACTCTGATCTGCCTCTTCAAGTATATGTACTAATGGCGTCGGGTCCAACTTACGTGGCGACTTTGCCAGTCGGCAACCCTACATGTGCGTTCTGGCAGTCCGACCCAGATTCAATCATAAGCAACCACCAGTCGTAAGTCAGATGAACCTTAACCCAAATTATGCAGAGGCAAAGCGTATGTCTCAAAGTCAAAATCCATTGTGAAGTCTCTTGCCTGTGTTGAATATCGCGGGAGCCGAGCATACAATGTGAGCTTGGCAATCTGTGCTCATCGGCTCTAGGCTCCTCGCTCGATGCAATGGTCGATTCGGGAGATGGCTAACCTTTGATCGTTTCTAGTCACAACCTTCCGCCCTCGGCAGATGTAGCAATTATCGGAGCTGGGATATCTGGGGCCTTCATTGCCCATAGACTGCTCACAGATGAGTCGCCAAGCAGACCGAAGTCCGTCTTGATGCTCGAAGCCCGAGCCGCGGTGAGCGGCGCTACAGGCAGAAATGGTAAGCAATTTCATGCTGTTAACCTACATTCGGCCAACGAGGGTTGACTTTGTGCCGTAGGTGGACATATCAAACCCGATTGCTACCGGGGATTCACTGCATATTCCAAGCTACATGGCCCTAAGGTAGCTGTGGCGCAATGCACGTTTGAAGCAGCCAACCATCGCGAAACATTATCTTTTATCAGAGAAAACGGCTTGGGAGAAGAGATTGACCTCGTGGAGTATCGGTCCGCGGACGTGTACCTGACGGAAAACACCTGGAAAGCCGGACTGGCATCCTACAACGGCTTCAAGGAAGCAGGTGGTGATGTCTCTGAAATCACTGTCTTGTCAAAGGCCGAAGCCGAAGAAACACTTCGTATCACGAGTTGCTTTGGCGCCATCACGTTTCCCGCTTCAAGTCTTTGGCCGTACAGGTTGGCCATGGCAATGTTACGAAAGTCTCTTGACGCTGGCCTTCAGCTTGAGACTAACACCCCAGTGCTGGAAGTTTCTCAAGCCGACGGTTACTCGGGTCGTTGGTTTATCACGACTAGTCGTGGTAATATCACTGTCAATAAGGTGATACACGCTACTAATGGGTATGCCTCCCATCTACTGCCAGAAATTGATGGGCGCATCATTCCTTTGAAGGGTCACGTTGCGGCTATCACGCCTCCGCCCGCATACGTCGACTTACCGTTGTCTACTTCCTTCGCTTTCGTGTCCGATGAGAACTACGACTATCTCGTTCAACGTCCCGGATCGCAAAAGTTCCTGATCTGGGGTGGAGGTGAAGGCGCGCATCCGAACGGGCATGAAGGCGGCTATGGAGACTGCGATGACTCCTTTGCCGTTCCCGAGGTGCTTGACTTCATCAAAGAAGGGCCATCTCGGATTTTCAAGGGCTGGAAGGAGTCTATCGAAAGTCCAAGTTCCGGGGTCAGAGATCCTGTTCCATTCGCTTGGAGCGGGATCATGGGGCTCAGCAAGGACCTGTTGCCTTTCATAGGAGAACTACCTGGGAAGCCTGGCCAGTATCTCATCGGCGGCTATCACGGTCACGGTATGTTACATACGTCTTTTCAATGTTCCTGAGCTCCTGGTTTTGAGACAATCGTGTTGAGAAAACTCGAGTTGCCTCTTTTCAAGCGATCATACCCCCGCCTACGATTGCATGCTGACGAAGCATCATTCCTCCAGGAATGGCCCGCGTATTTCTGTCAACAAAAGCCTTTTGCGAGCTTTTCCTTGGCCAAAAGGTTGACCCCCACATCCCATTGCCTTACTTCGATCTTGAATCCAGACTCAAAGACCCTGTTAATATGTTCAGAGTGGGAGACGTCTTGTAGTCCGCTGGGGCTTCGATGATAGGTCCCGCAGAACATGCGACTGCGTGTTAGTTGGTCTGATGCATCGCTTTCGTATTGTGCTGAAGCGGTATGCTTCTTCGCTAGGTCTACGCCTGAAGTAAGAGATGAAGTCAATAGCTTTATCGTGTGTGTTTAGATGAAACACTGGTATGAACGTCTGGTGCTGTTTTAGCTAGCCAACAAGAGTTTTAAGCTTGAGGGGAACGTCAGAGGATAGGAAAATAGGGGCCGCAGTTTGAGACGCTGACATATGTCACACCAAAGCAAGTTAAGACGGAATCAATAAGTAGTTTCAACAACCTATAAGTCAGAGGTTCGCCTAGCAACTTCCATGTTGCCGATGGACGCCTTTCTGCCCTGCACAGATGGGCTTGAGTCAGCAGTCGCACCGCCGTGGCAAACCCCATCTCGTTTTCCGCCGATGGGGACTGGAGAGGCGTTCCATCTCATGTTCTAGGATCTTCCCACCAACCCAATTTTGACATGCCCAAGCTAGAAAAGCCAAAACAGTTTTGTATCAACATGATGGATTTTCACTCTCAATGCCTGGTAAGATTCAACGAAAGCAGACACACCTGATCGCGATTGCTATAAAAGGTGCCATCAGGGACACCAAATATGTAGATTCTCGGAAGTACCTCATCTCACTCAATAAATTTCCTCTAGTCTTTCAGCTTTCTTCGCCCACTACTCAGGCAGTAGTTATCGTCCTACAACTTTCGTAATCTTACTACTATACCTCGGATCAGCAATCTTCTTTATTCCTTCTATTATCAGTAAACATGAAGTTCTCCACCGTCGCAGTCCTATTCTTGAGCAGCGTCGTGACTGCACTTCCCCAGCCCTTGGCTGTCAAGGAAGCCATCTCGGACCTTCAGGCACGCGTCGCCTCGAACAACCCCGGTGGCGACGTAGGCGGCGCTATCCTTGTCGACAGAGACCTTGACGAGCTCATCGCCAGAGACCTTGAAGAAGATGACGAGGGCCAGGAAATCAACACATTGGACACGAGAGAACCGAAGCAAGGTGGAAACGGAGGCGGTGGTGGCTCAAGCTTGATCGAGCAGCTCCAGAGCACCTTTGACCGCAACAACCCCAACGGAACCCCCGCAGCACCTGGTGACCCGGCTGATCTCAACGGCGACGGTGTTATCAACGTTTTCGAGGCTGGTGCCCAAGCATCCTAGGCTTTACGAATGAGGAATCAAAAGATTAAAACAAGATGTAAAGTAGGGCACTAGTCTACGCTAATTTAATCAACTCACAAAAATGTCAAGTTTAGCGACAAAGCTTCGTTTCTTGATCAGGTGTTCGCCCTCCATGTGGCTTTTCTTCGAGGACAACCAATCTTGCTGGTCCATCTAGTCGAACTTGTCAACAACGGAGTATGTTCAAAGGCTCTGTTTCGAAGGTACTGTGGTCACGCGGGTCAATGCCTCTATATCAGACCATCATTGATCAGAGCGCTCAGTGTAGAGATTCAGTCGTGAGAGAGGACACTTCCAAGGTGAATTGGCCATGGCGGTCGATTTACTAGATTAGTGCGACCCAGCCTTCTACGAATACATACCTAACAATAGCAAGAAAGCCCTCTTTTCAAGCAGTATTCCACACGTAATGAAACTGCCAGTCAAGGGCGGCGACGGAAGACCGATTCGCTCACGCCTGATGTAGGATCCTACCTAGGTGCCACCTTGAGTGAAACTTCCCCTTTCTTTCCATCAAATCGGAAAAGTTGGGCCGGTTCTTGCAAGGCTCTGAGTGCAATACTCTGGGATCCAGCAAGGATGTCTAGAAACTCTTCAAGGGGCTTCTCTTGTTTCCATAAAAAGGACGGAGGCTCTGTGTTGAAAAAGGGAAATGCTGTATTTGGCAAACTGTGCTCGCTGCTATCGCAGCCCTCATGGCCTATTCTAAGTGCACCCTCTATAGCTGGAACCGTAAAAAAAACACCATGCTTAGACAAAGAGATCATGTTTAAAGAATACATCGCAAGTACAATTCCATTCTCGGCTTAATGAAGAGCCCGCAAGCGCACGTAGCAGTCCTTGGGCTTATACGTGAAGCCTTCCTTGGGAGCGTAGCTAGACAGCTCCTTAGGGCAGGGCAGCAGCTGGAAGTTCCATAAAATCATTGTGACAATCATGCGCATTTCGAGGTATGCCAGACGTCGTCCATAGCAGCCTCGGGTACCGAAGCCGAACGCAAGTTGGGGTCCGGCCTGCTGGTCAAATTCGGGCGAGGCATCGTTGGGATCGACCAGCCAGCGCTCAGGTTTGAACTGCGTGATGTCTGCGTCGTCCCAGGCTCTGGCCTTCGCGTTTTGGCTGCTCTTGCTGCGTCTCGACTCATCGACCGGGATGGAGGGCTTGAGGATGCTCTGTCCGCGGGCGGGCGAGAGGATGACGGTGCCCTTTGGGATACGGTAGCCGAGGAGTTCTGTGTCGCAGACAGCCTCGCGATCTAGAAGAACGGCGGCACTTCCATGTCGAACGATCTCCTCTACGACAGCATCCAGATATGGGATCTTGGTTCCGATGATCTCCTTGATTGTTGGGTTTCGATTCTCGGCAACAGCGTCGGCAAAGGCGGATTTAAGGACTTCGCGGAGCTTGGACTGGGAGTCTGGGTTATCTCCCAGGAGCTTGACACCCCAGCCTAAGGTGGAGCTAGTAGTGTCATGCCCTGCTATTATGAGTCCGTAGATCTAAGAACGTGTGAGATGTGGGACGATCAGCGAATAAGAGCGGATATTTTAATAACTTACCTCGTCCATCATCGTAGAAGAGAAGAAATCTGGTTTCCTCCCGTCATTGTCGGCGAGCTTCTTTTCCCTCAAAACCATGAGTTCAACAGCAGAAGAGAGCCCCTTGGAACCCGTAGAGTTCTGGGTTCTGTCAAGAGCCTTGCCAATCTCCTCGCGGAGGAAAGCGTTCTTAATCTCGACGGCTCGGCGAACAGCGGGTTGTCTCTCAACGAATTTCCACTTGATTCTAGGGGCGGGCGACCCTTGGAGCTGCTCAATTGCATCCGCCACATCAAGCGATGCCTTGAGGTTCTCGTCGATCTCAGCAGCGGGAAAGCTCATAGGCTGGTCGCCACCAGCAGGCGTTAGTCCTTGGAGCCGGCGAATATCATCAGCGCCCAAGCCTCTCACAAGCTCCATGGTGGGACGAACAGCACTCCTGGCATTGGCACCAAACGAGAAGGCCGTCGTTGCATCAAGAACTGAGTAGTAGATGTCAGAGTCGGCCAGGAAGGGGCGACCCTCCGCGATACGAGTCTTGTCGTTCCAGAGCTGGATGAGCTGCGAAACGCCAGAGTAGATGATGGGCGCGGCGTTCTCGTTCAGGAATTGAGGAGACATGAGATCCTGCAGCAGTCTGCGGTGATGCTTCCACTCGCTATTCGTCTTCATGATGATGTGGTGATTGGGCACGACTCCTGAGATCATGTCGCCCACAATACTTGCTCTGTCGAACTCCTTGCTCCGTCGCAAAAGCACATCCTGGGCCTCTCTGAAATCTGAGAGGATGAGCATAGGTTTTCCAAAAGAGCGGATGAAGATTTGGAAAAGGGGCGAGTTGTGTTTAGCCGCTTGTTCGTGAAGCCATATCTGGAATGTGCCGGTCCGAGCTATGCCCTCTTGCAGTGAAGCGACATCACCAAGTATGCTTTTTGTTGCGGCCTCGTTGTAAGGAATGCCAGGAATCGGTTTGGGAAGAGCTTGTCTGTAGAGAAAGTAGAGTAGCAAGCCCGCTGCTATGAAAAAAATGGCGTGGGGTGGTGAAAAGACGGTAAACTCGGTCGGTGTCTGCTCACCGAGTGATCGGTTCGATAATACAGTACCCAGCATCTTAGTGAGACGAGCTTACGTTGTCTTAAGGCTGTGACTGGATAATTATTCTCCGAGACTGGATTGTTAAGGTTTGGGACTAGGCTGATTACCACTGCCTGTGATCGTTGGTTGCACCGTGTCTTTTATATCATCGATTCGGGAGCGCAAGAAACAAAGCTGCAAGAATTGAGATTCAATTCTCCGTTGCTATTCGGGCAATAAAGTGCAACTGAACGGGAGCCCAAGAAGCCCCAAGAACTCATCGTTTCATGAGGGCCTTCCAACGACATGAGCTTCAAGATGCTGTTGTTGGTTCTGTTCCGGAGGCTGATGTCACTCGTGACGATCGCCGCCGACTCAAAATCCCGAGCCGTGAAGCCCTGCGGGCCAAGACGGCGGGCTTTGGCACGGCGCATCACCTCCGCCAACGGTCGCTGGGCCAAGTGCTTCGCCATCACTACGTCTTGGCATATTACGAAAAACCGCTCCTCGAGAATCCACAGCTATGCGGCTGACACATGACGTACGAATGGCGGATAAGTCAATCAGAAATTCCCTTTGGTTGCCTTGAGCGGGCCGTGGCGATCCTCATGCACCTAATTCCACGCCAAGACAGGATGCGATTCCTACGCTCGGCACTCACTCCACGCAAAGTTGGAGATCCAGAATGTTGCTTTCGACGAAGACGTTTCAGATGAATGCTTCAGATGAATGCTTCGATGTGACTTGGTCGTTCATTTCCTATCGAGGTCGGAGCAATTCCCGCAGTTGCCTCCCATAATCATTGCCATTCGGAAGTCTCTGTATCGTGTGGATGTGATACTTGGCGGGCTCTTCGTTGGTCAGGAAGACCCCCGAGTGGTGGTCAAACTCAAAAAGTGCCACCGGACTCTGAATTCGGTAGTAGAAAGGGTCATCTGGCCCGAACCCGCCAATCCAACAAAAGTGCGTTTCCGTGAGGTGCTTGAGTATCTGCTTAAGGCGGTGGCGGAGTGGTTCAGATGGCCACAGAGCCAAGAACTCATGAACAATAGCCATGATAAGTATCTGCTGCTCCTCGGGCATGTCCGTGACGACGACACCTTCGTAAGGAATCACACAGTTGTCTTGGAAAGCTCCAGTCATGTGTCTCTATAAATATCTGTTGGCAACGTGTCTGCAGACAAGAGTAGGACATATTACCTGATCGGCTCGGTTCCACCGACCTTCTTGCATTGCAGGATCTTTCATTTGGGGGTAAATTTGAGCTGCCTGTTGCAGCTTTGGAGGTAGAGACTGCATTAACTGCCGGCCCAGCTGGCCTTCGTTGGCACACAGCGTGAGACCCTTGTCGGGGCCTTCATCAATGGTCTTTCGCACTGTCAGCTATGTCAATGACCTAGGTTAAATTGAAGAATCAGAACCTACATTTGGCTCGGCCCCGATAAATACTGGTCCTATCACCATTTGCCGACGAGCGATGAAAACGTTCAAGCATAGATGATGACCAAACAGCATGTAACCCCAGGGCTCTGTTTCTGAGGGTACGCCGAACAACGTGAACCTAAAAGCAAGCAATGTCTCAGTCAGATGGAAAAGGAAGGAGGCTGCGGGATTCTTACGAGTAACTGTGTTCGTTCAAGATGACTTCTTTGCCACAAATTTCTCCCAAGAACTTGTTCACTTTCATTGCCCCCCGGACCTTGGCAAAGCCGCCTGGGCTCAGAGATTGCTTCAAAAGACTTATGATGGCCTCGGTTTTCGGTTCTTCGAGGTCTTCGAGGCGCACACCGCATTTATGTAACACAAACTCTGGATTACTCCATCTTCTCCTGCTCAGGCAAAGGTTGCCAATCAAAACTCTCGTTCATATCATCTGGGGTGAGCGACGTACCAAGTCTCTGAGTCCAAGTCGTGGACTGTGTCTGTCTTTTCTGACGGACTGAGCGACTTGAGCACGCTGCGGGCCGCTTCGACCTGCTGAAGGTGAGCACATAACTCGGCGCGATGTAGTAGCTTGTATAATGTTGAGCGTTGTTATTTACCATCATTTTCGTTGGCGCGCCTTCATCTCGAAGTTGATACAAGCCCTCTTTCCTTTTCCCATCGTGTGTGATGCCGTAGAATGGGACCTCGAGGTTCTTTCTCCAAGCTTCACGAATAGTCTCGAGATGCGGGCTTTCTAGGATGGTTTCCGAATACTTATGACGATCACTGACGTCTATCCCTTCAAACCGCGACCAGTCTGCTTGTTGTTAGCTTTTCGCCGCTCGGCATTGAAGACAACAATGCGATGAAGTCTCAGTCCATGAGTACTTCCCTTTTGATGGGACGTAACGCCTGTAGTCATGTGTGGCTGTCTCTGTTGTGTTCGCCATCTCACGAATCGGTCGCCTGAGGGTACATTTGCTAGGGTGATTAGTCTCAGAGAATGGCTGAAGTCGG
Organism: Colletotrichum salicis; assembly: GCA_001563125.1. Lineage (NCBI taxonomy): Eukaryota > Fungi > Ascomycota > Sordariomycetes > Glomerellales > Glomerellaceae > Colletotrichum > Colletotrichum salicis. Next base: position 11,741 of record JFFI01000702.1, read on the forward strand.
ATATGACTTTACTGGGGCCGCTTCCAACATAAACTTGATTTTCGCCATAAACATTTTCCCGCAGTAGATCCTAGAGCCCCTGCTTCCACGACGTGTGGGTTCGGTTTTCTCAGTGAATGGTGGATGTCGGAATCCCGGAACCAGACCTTGTGATCGACGATGAAGAGTTCGCCAAGCTTTGTGTCATCTTTGACAACCCAAATTCTGGGAGAGAAGGGTACTTGTACTCAAAGGCTTGGCTCCTATTCATTGCAAAAGCGTGGCCATGTGGCATGATGGAGAGTTTGCGCTGATATTAGCCTAATAACTCAGGTGGCTAGCAGAATTACTGCTGGAATAGACTTTTGACACATGCTTGGTCAGACTCTCTACGGTGTTGTCGCCCTCCACGGACTCCGCGGTATCAACCACTCAGTAGCACTAATGGGGCAATGATCTGTTTCTCGGAAAGTCTTTCTAGAAAGCCCTTCTTGGGGAAGACGGTATCGGGATCTGATACATGTTTGAGGCTGCCCCGGTTTTTTGGTCCGTTGCGAGGGGGGCACCGAACCGTGTCGGATTCCACTTTCCGGCATTTGTTCACGTCCGATCACCGCCTCGATCGGCTTCTTGTGGGGCCCGACCACCGTTGAGCTCCGACCAGACCTCCCGTCGGCACGAGAGCTTTGATCGATTCGTCCACAAACCCTCTGCCCATTGACTTACTTGAACACATAGATTGCAAAGTTTGGCTTGATCTGCTGGTCTCTTCGACTCAATTCAGTCTAGGTTGTGATTCCAGTGGAGAAGGAGTCCCGATTGGGCGATTTCAGCCGCAATTTTGTCTTCACCGAACTACACCTCCAATCTCTCATCATGTGAGTAAAAATCAAATGTGAAGAAAAGTCGAAGGTACTGATACTGATTACAGGCAGCGATATTTCCGGAACTCAAGGATTTAAATCCGGACCGGGCCAAGGCTCTACGCCGTACTAAGCCTTGATGTACGAGAACAGCGTAGACAAATCGTAGCCTGATAAGCCAGCGTGATCGGAACTAGGCAACATTTATGGGGACTCAGAGTCAATATATGGATCTTTTCGGTGTATACATCACCGAAGAAAAGAGTCCCTGGATCTTTTACGAGGCTCTTCTGCGATGACTCGGAGCTGACGACAGTGCCCAGACGGAGAGTGCTGAGGTAGAAGGTCAGCCTTACATTGGCACCAGCGCAGTTTTGGGCTCGAGTGACATACTCACGATAACTCACTAGGGTCGACGGATTCCATAGCCCCATATTGTTCCACTTTCTGACATACGCTCAGTCCAGAGAGTCAGCATTCCGACATCACGCGAAGACGATAACAGCTGTTTCCGCAATTACGCTGAGAGCTTCGGCGTCAAGACCTCGATGACCGGGCGAGATGTAGCCCCCATTGGGGTCTGTTGCTGGCTTCGGTAGTACTGGAAACTCAAGATGTTTCCTATTGCGGTTTCATTTCTAGTTGCCCCGGGCGAAGAATGATTCCCTTGCTTTGACACATTGTCTGTGACCCTTGGATGTTATTCAGTGTTAGCTGTATCCCTCGTGACCCAGGCAAAAACTGATGTGCTGTGAAGTGACACACGGGTACGAGAATCCTGAATATTTATATATGATGTAGATGCTCTTCTCAAGCTGGAAGAGAGAGAGGGAAGCAGCATCATCATCAACCAGATTACAACAACCTTCGACACCATGAACAGCGAGTACATTATTCAAGCAGCCGTCCAATCTCAGGACAACTCAATGAGTACCGTCAAAGATTTACAGAATTTGAGCAAACAACCTTCTACTCAAAAAAGCCATACTATGAAGAAAATCCTCAAGAGCGATGAGGCTCAGAAGCTTCATCCAGAATACTTGCGATTGAGAAACTCATTCTGGACCAAGGCTTACAACATCGGCGCCGCTACCGCTTCCTATGCTTCTGAACCTTTCTGTAAACTAAGCCATACATTCACTATGCTGAAGATGGGCATTCCCCGGGCTGTCCAAAAATTGATGCTGCCCTCACGGCTCGCGCGCAGTCTACTCTTCCGGACCAAGGCCGATCCCTCTAGCGGGACTTTGACAGTCTGCGACAACCGTACCCAGCGGCGGTACGAGATTCCAATCGACAGAAACTCAATCAAAGCCCTCGAGCTTCAGAAGATCATTTCTGTTCAGGTTGATGCCAACTCTGTCAGTTACTCTGGTCTGAAAATTCTCGATCCTGGATATCTAAATACCGCCTGCGTCGAGTCGAACATTACCTTCATCGACGGCGGCCATGGATCTATCCATTACCGAGGCTACTCGATCGAATACCTCTTCGAGAATCACGACTATGAAGAGATTGTCTTTCTCTTGATCTGGGGTCATCTCCCCGACGCGGTTGAGAAGAAGACCTTCCAGCGCAAGATTGCTGCCGGCTGCATTCCCCCTCCGCACGTTATCCAAGTCATTGAGTCTTTCCCTCGAGATTCATTGACAAGCACAATGGTCTTTGCTGGCATGGCTGCCTATGCTAGCCATGACGAAGGCGCCATCACTACTCTCCAGTCTGGACGGCCAGCCTTCATGGGCCAGGCTGACAAGGTCGATGAGGCGCTCATCGGCTGTATCTCTGCCCTCGCCACTGTTGTTGCACTTGTATACTGCCGCAAGCGCAACAAGACTTTCACCCCTGCCGATCCTGAAGACTCCTTCATCGCCAACATATTGCGCATGATGGGCTTTCATGAAGACAGCCACAGTGGCAAGCCCGATCAGGAGATCGTCAAGTGCTTCGAGAAGCTCTGGATACTCTACGCCGACCATGAGATGACCAACTCGACCGCCGCCTTCTTGCACGCTGCCTCGACCCTGACAGACCCCCTGGCATGCTGCATCTCTGGTCTTGTCTCTGGGTACGGCCCGCTCCATGGAGGCGCCATCGAACTAGCCTACAAGGCCTTCGAGGATCTCGGAACCCCTGAAAACGTGCCAATGCTGATAGCAGACGTCAAGGCCAAGAAGCAGCGTCTCTTCGGGTACGGCCACCGCATCTACAAGGCCGTAGACCCCCGAGCCAAATTCATCCGCGCGATGATTTATCAGTACAAGGACAGAGTGGAGTCGAATCCTCTGCTTTCCATCGCGATGGAGGTTGACCGCGTTGCCAATACCGAGAAGTACTTTACCAGCCGTAACTTGAAGGCCAATGCGGACCTTTACGGGTGCTTCCTGTATACTGCGTTCGGCTTCGAAACCGACATCATCGTGGCCATGGCATGCTTGTCACGCATTCCTGGTGTGTTGGCGCACTGGCGGGAGGCGATGCTCGAAAAGGGTCCCATGCTATGGAGACCGCAGCAGGTCTTTACTGGTCCGCCGCCGAGAGAAGGCAACCCGAGTAATCTCCAATGCTAGGGAAGACGGGAGGCTAGCCAGGTCATCTTCTTCTAGTCTGACGCAGCCATCTTCGAGGCGACAACGAATGGGAAGGATGCCGAAAGCCTTAGGGCTGCAGTAGACATGGGAGAGGTACCCAGCGAGAGTAAGACGCTTGCCCGAACCGGAAAACAGTGTGGTCAGATGAGTGGGGTCTTAAATCCGGAGCTCCTCCGTGCGACGGTGACGGTACGGCTTGTGTGGCTACAGCATTCCATTTTAAAAGATCTTCCTTCATTCGTAATTTTGCATTGAGTGTTTCTCACTTATCATAGCTTACATCGACTCAGTTAGTAAATTATGTCTTTGTTGCTGTCATTGCGTTATAATACTTGCATTTCCATATAATTTCACTGCCACTATGCCACCTGACTTCGCGTTCGTAAATGTCAACAATTCGGGACAGACACAGTCCACAGATCGATCAGTCATTCGTAGCCGATGTATGCTCGGTAAAAATCGACAAGAAGCCTCGAGGCGATCCAAACAAGCAGCTCGCAAAGCGCAGAGGGCAGCTGCTCAAACTGCGAGGGAGAACCCGGAATTACAGACGCTCAACCCTTCGCTTCCCCCCATAAAACTATGGCCCCCTAGGACGAATGATGAGAAGCAGGGAGCTGGGAAAGAATCTCATGTCCAAAGGATAGAAGAGACAGCTCAGGATGATAGCTCGGCACTCATGCCTGCGGTTCCTCGTCCGCCACCCAGTGACATGTCTCTCATTCACTTTGCAGAGGAGTTGGAGAGGCCCTCTCAGGAAATACTCTTTAGACGTAAGACAGTCCCTTTCCGTGTCGCAAAGCTCACTTCATCTGTCTGACTGAGACCAGTGGTCAACTTCAATGCTCTCGAGGGCACCTTCTATCCCATCGAGCACTGCGTCGACCTCCCTCGCAGCGCGAATTCCGAAGCACTCTCATTTTCGTGGATTCTCCAGGACAAAATCTTCCTGCATAGCGCCTTGTTCTACTCATCCGCTATTCATGAACATGTCCAGCGTTGTAAGCCAGGAAAATTGACACAGTTTCATCTCCGACGCACAATCAAACTCCTCAACGAGGCGCTTTCTCAACCAGACTCGCATCGTAATGAGGCCATCTTCCACGTCGTACTCACTCTAGCCTTGATGGCAGGTCTTTGGGGTGACTTCGGCACCACGGCCGTACACTTGTCAGGCTTGCGGCAGATTGTACGCCTTCGTGGGGGGCTCAGGTATCTTCGACGTCATCCAAAGCTTCATTTCAAGCTCGATCGGTGAGTGCATCTGCCATCTGCCATCTGTTACGGGTAGGCCAACTCTGACAATACAGCCTGGCTCTCTCGTGGTCTCTTGGCACGGGAGGTACACCTTGTTTCTTCAACGGCCCTGTCAGCTGGGAGTCATGCTTTGACGCGCAGTCAAGAGATCCAAATCTCGGGGCTGAGATACTCTCGTGCGATGTTGTGCGTGACTGGAGGCTGGCAGCTGTGTGGCAAGACCTCAAGCATTTAGTAAACTTAATCAACCATCACCTCGCCTGCAATTCGTTGCTTGATGGCTCGCTTTTCCAAGGCTCCTTGGGATCGATTCAAACACGACTCGTACATCTGCAGGACGGAATCGACAACCGATCTGACGAATGCCTCCGACTCGGAATGTTGGCTTTTCTGTCAACCACATTACAGATCCCAGGCGGCAGGTTTCCTTATAAGTATCTCGCTGAGAGTCTTAGGAACATATGCCAGACTACCGCCGGTGGCACGCTCGAAAACAAGAACATCTTGTTCTGGCTCTTGATGGTGTGCGCGATCTCCGTCTTTGGGGCTGAGGAGGCCTGGCTGCGGCCTCTGTGGTTGCAATTCATGGTAGAGCATTTGTCGTGGGACAGAGCGCGATCTCGGTTGCAGACCGTCATGTGGATAGATAAACTACAGGGGACACTCGGTCAGACGGCTTGGGCGAAGCTCGCTTTGGTAGAAGTGGTGTAAACTCGTCAACCAGTTCTCCTTATTGGTCTGTTAATGCACAGGTTGAGTTGAGCAGCGCCATCATGCTGATGACCTCTGGACGATGGAGTGTTAGTTAACGATGCCTTACGTAAGACACACCTGGAAGGCAACTCGCTGTTCGGAAGTTATCTTTTCCGATTTCAGTGGAAGGAACCTGGAAAGTAGGTACCTCCCCCGTCTGGCCCCTGCCTTAGATAATAGTGGGTCTGGTCAATGCACCCCAGCTTGTGTTGCTGTCGCTGTCGCTGTCGCTGAGCCGGACCACAATCCAGACTCCAAACACCACCAGCCTTCGCTTTCCGACTCTTATCCTTCTCACCATATTTCATCGACAGTTATAGGCCTCATTCACTTAGGGAAAGTTTTACTAGTAGCTCCTCCGATTACGACAGAAAACAGCAACTACAGCCTTCATACAGGAGTTTTCTCGGGCCTTGGTCTATCATCTGCCTTACTCGTCAGCATTGCGATTATTGGTCTTGCTCGGTCTTGCTCCTACTCCCGCATCAGCTTCCATACAGAACGCAGAACATTGAATTAATTCAAGCTACTCACATCAAGTCTGAGGCTTGCCTTGAAACACCGACAAGATGGCTTCAAAGGATGATAAGGCGTTCAAGTATCGCCAGGAGATCAGCCAGGTTAGTGAAGATGCTGTCGATTTTCTTTCTTTCAATCTCGTATTGTTTTGCCCTTCTTTGAGATTTGTAGGCACATGGCAGCTAGCGACATCAAAACTGGAAGCCCAGTAGAGGAAAAGAATGACTTGACACTTGCCTCCCGGAGTTGACCACGGCTCATCTCGACACGCATGTCCTCACACCTGTATGTTTGACTGGCCTCCACGATGGCCTCCGCTCTTTCCAAATATGAGCATTGGAAATCTGCCCAAGGCGGTACCTTCCATCCACCGTATCTAGCACAAGGCTAGATATCATCATTACTTCCGCCACTGGTATCGACAGAAGCTGCTTCGAAAACACCATACTCGTCCCAAGTGAGACACGTCCACGCCCATGCAGAACAGAAGGGAACAATCGTTTGTGAGATGGAGATCCCACTTTGACCGATATGGTGGCGGCTGCCTCATAAGCCACCTCGTCGGATGTCTCGAAATTACTCTCGGCATATTTGAACAGTGTACCAAACCGTTGGTCGCCAACGACAGTGACGCCGAGTTTGACGCTCTCACGAAGAAACCGAGATACCTCAGGCACTCCAGAGCAAAGGCGGCAGTCGCTGCGCGTGTTCAGCGCCAAAGCATGGAGCTATTTCAATCCGCCTTCGACCAAGTTCGTGGCATCGTGGTCAACTCCGGCTTCAAGTCCATCCTTGATCTCCCGTACGGAGAGGTGCAGAAGCAAAGGGTCACGCGTCCAGCGTCAAACAAGCCTGCTTTCGTTTTGCCTCAGCATTTGAATAACGAGGGGCCGTACGGCTGGTCAGATCGTTTTACTAACGTTGCGCGCAAGATGATGTATGTCTCTGGTGAGACCGCCGAACCGTCGATTGAGACTACTAGCATGATTGAGGACATTGTGCGCCAGCAAGTTATTGAGCTGGTAAGTTATGCAAGCACCATTGGTCTCTTTGTTACTAATACTCCGCCAGCTTCGAAACTGTACTGAACTCGCAGCTCGCCGCGGCGCGCGAGCTATCACGATTAATGACCTGATCTTCCAGATTCGCCATGATCAAGCCAAAGTCTCTCGTCTGCGCACATTCTTGTCATGGAAAGATGTCAGAAAGAACGTGAAGGACTCCGACGACAAGGGAGGTGAAGCAGATCTAGGTGCTGGCGAAGATCCCAGCGGTGGAGTGGTCCCTGGTGGCCCTGTCGACGATGCGACCAAGAAGAACAAAAAGGCCAAGGTTGGCCTGCCCTGGGAGCCTTCCTCATTCTATAGTCAAGAAGTCCCTGAACGTGATGACGAGGAGGATGAAGAAGAGGAAGAGATGAACTTCATCACCCTTCAACGTCTCCGCAAGGCCGACGAGCGCACTAAGGCCATGACGAAGGAGGAGTACGTGACATGGTCCGAATACCGTCAAGCCTCGTTCACGTACCGCAAGGGCAAAAGATTCAGAGAATGGGCCGGGTTTGGTATTGTCACAGACAGCAAACCCTCCGACGATATTGTCGATATCTTGGGCTTCTTGACCTTCGAGATGGTCCAGACCCTTACCGAGCACGCGCTCAAGGTCAAGGAGCAAGAGGATCTATTCAAGGCGCAGAGTGGCGGTGAGAACGCAGGATCAAAGAAGCGCAAGGTGGCCACTGGTCTCTTCGACCCGCCTAGCGAGGGGAGAAGTCCCATCGAGCCCCGTCACGTTCAAGAAGCCTTCAGACGCCTTCAGCAGCGACCCAAAAAGACTCGAGCCATGCTCAACGGTACGAGGCTTCCGCAGCACACCGCGCTCAACATTGTAAGTTTCCTCCCCATGAAGCAAAGAATACACGCTAACCTCATTCTAGTTCTGAACCTCATTCCCCGAGCGTACGAGCTGCTGGTTTTGTGGCTGCGTCAGTCCAACTACAACTTCACCTTTGGAACAAAGGTAACGATACCCACGGATGGACAGGTGGGCTTGGCGTTTGTGTTTTGTGAATGTTGTTCTTTTTTATGGGCGTTACAAGGCAAGGTTTACATCAGATGGATAAGGTAGTCACCTCAATGGCTCGACGGAGAGACACAGTTGACGCATGCAGTTCTTCTCTTGCTGGTGACTGTGACCTGTAGGCTTGACAAGGAATTTAATCACGCTTTTCGTAAGGCATACATGACGAGCAAATGAATCTACTTTGAGAAGATGAGCAAGTAGCAAGGACTGAGTAGTACGTCAGGTGTAAGTGACATATCTTAGGTATGCAGTGACTCTGGGGCCTGCATGGCCCTTGCTAGATTCGCCCGCTTTAGAACGCACCCTGGTCCCTCCCACTTGGGCACGAACAAGTACCCCGCAGTGAGGCGCAAGCTCCAGCCATCCCACCAACCTGTAGCGATTAGATAAGACAGACTGACCCCTTCCGGACTTGCCCACTCTCCTGGACTGCTTCAATTCCGTTGCCTTGTGTTCCGTCACTTGACATACCTTATTTGAAGTGGCACCTATCCCATTAGACTCGGGCCTCGTGGCATCTCCCTCTTTCAAACCGCAACAGAAAAATCACCAAAATGCCTCCTCAACCATCAGTCGTCGTGAGTCGCGCATCCTTGACATGCCCCGCTGACACTTATGACGACATGGCTTTGCTAACCGCGGCCTTCTTGCTCCTATAGACGAAGCTCAAGGTCCAGCTCAAGCTGGCGATTGCACGGCTGCGCATGGTTCAACAGCGCGATGACTCAATGGGAAAGACACAACGACGCGCGATGGCGCAGCTCCTCGAGGTGGGCAAAATCGACTCTGCGCGAATCCGCGTCGAGAACATCATCCGATCCGACATCACGACCGAGCTGCACGAGATACTAGAGCTGTACTGCGAACTGCTGATCGCACGCGCGGGGCTACTCGAGGGGTCAGTCTGTGATCCGGGGCTGGAGGAGGCGGTAAAGAGCATCATCTACGCCGCGCCGAAGACGGAGATCAAGGAGCTGCAGGTGGTGCGAACGCTACTGGCGGAGAAGTACGGCAAGGAGTTTGTTCTTGCGGCGATGGACAACTCAGATGACAAGGTGTCGGATAAGGTTGTCAAGAAGCTGAGCGTCACGCCGCCGCGGGAAGAACTCGTACAAGGGTACTTGGAGGAAATTGCGAAGGCGTACAACGTGGACTGGCCGAAGCGACTTCTGGCTGACGAGCCGCCGGACCTGCTGGACGATGACGACGATGATAACCCAAGTGGAGGGATTGGAGTGAGAATACCAGAGGGTCCGTTGGGAAACAGCTCCAAAGTGGCCAAGGAACAGGAGGAGCTGAGCAAGGCGACACCGCCGAGGACGATTGGAGGTCCCAGCAGCCCTCTGACTGTCACACCGCCAAGGATGACAACAGATAACGTCCACCCGAAAGTTACGCTCAACTCTCTGGAGCTGAAGCCTAACAAGAAGATGGACGCGGCGGCGCAGAAGAAACCAGCTGGAAAGGGTCCAGGAGGCAACGTACCTGACATTACGGAGCTGGAGAGGAGATTTCAAGCTTTAAAGCGATGAGCCTGATATGTCTAGGCAAGGGGTAATTTGATACGAGGATATCTGGAGGGTATTTGAGGGCTTGTGTGCTTCTTAAAGGTCTAGGCATGGCGCGGAATGAATTCATACTGCTGGCGTTCTGCATCGACATGATCTCGTTCTCTCAATAGTATGGGGCTTGCAACATTTACCCCGGGACATTCAATAAGTCCAAATACAGGTCCTGTCATCATCGTCCCTGAGGCACGTCCACTAAGTGGTCAACGCGAGTCTACGTTACCAATTTCTTGTGATGATAGGTACATAAGGAGGGCAATCAGCGATTGAAGTTTGTGCCCCGAAGAAGAGCTCCTAGTATCCCGTCTACTTGTAGGGTTCATGTAGGAAGGGTAGGAGTGTGCCGCTTACCTTGGTCGTGCCAGAAACAAATTTAAAGGAAGGAGGTCTTGACTGTGCTTAATGAGTCCGTCAAATTGGAGAAGGCTCGATCGGTGTCTTTGAAGGCCTTCCTCATTGAGCATATCTGCCCTGCCTAGGTACTAGGTAGCCTCCATCCCTTTTTCCTCTTGTACCGGGGCCTACTCCGAACGGGCTTTCCGTTCACAACAAATACTAGCTGCAGTCATCAGTCGCCAAGCGGTCCACTAAATTCACGATATCCTCAACACATCACATAGTTGCATCTCAGAGCAAAGCGGCTGCCGGATGAGCTCTTTCTCCCAATTATTCTCAAGACCTTTCCCCTATTCTCGTCACGATCTTTTGCTTCTCCGTTCAAATTCCGCTCCCTTCACGGCGGGTCTCCCTCTGTGTGCTGCTCCCCGGCTTGGCTTTTCTCACGTCCAGCCAGTTTCTAGCCCCGGAAGGAGAGAGGGGGTTCAAAGGACGAGCAAGGAATTTCACGGCAGTTTCACCTCTGAAAGGCCAGTGCCTCACCTGCTCTCTTGTCATGCTTTCTCTGACACTTCCACAGCGAACAAAGATGACGGACTCGAAGCTCCTCATCCTTGAGATGCACCCTCGAGAGTTCTACAGCCTGGATCAAAGAGACATCGAGTGGGAGTTGACTCACCGATACTCAAAGGACATTGAAGACAAGAGGCCTCTGGAACTTTACACCAAGTGGCTTGCAAAGCAGATTCCTTTTCTGGGTCTTACGGGTCACACAGCCTCTTCCAGGGTCATTCGAGATGCTTGCGACTACTTAAGCACTAGGAAGTACGAAAAGCATCTCGTGCTCAACGCCTTTAATCAGCACAAGGAAGACTACCTCAGAGATCGACCTAAAGATACTCGGACCTTCAACCTTGCCAGACGAGAGATCGAGATTAACTACAAATTACGTAGTGTCCACCGCAAGGTGAAGGACTCATCCGCCCCAAAGGAGGCAGTCTTGGCAACGTGCCTGCCAAATTTGTCCCAACCTTCTAGGCTTTCCGACCAAGCAAACGAACCGATCCCGGGGAATCGGAATTCAGGAAATGTACACCCTGACCCTGAAGATTCCCATCTCAGTCGTCGACAAAAGCTCCTTGCCCAATTGGACAAGCTCAAGTCCGGAACACCACCACCCGAAACTTCGTCTTCAAACGAGCAGCCACCTCATGCTGGCTACGTATGCAGACTCTGCGGAATACCAGGTAGCTGAGAATGAAGTCGAGAGAAAAGTCGTCGAAAAACTAACGAGAACCTTGCCAACACAGGTCACTTCATTCATCACTGTACCTCGAACTCCTCAAAGAAACGTTTTGTTCCAAAGAACTACATCTGCCGCACCTGTGGAGAGCATAGAGGTCACCTTGTCCAGGACTGTCCTCGGAAGCAAGCTACCACTTCCACTGATTCACTCAGACAACGGCCTCAAAACCCGCCGATATCGAGCGAAGACCTGAGACAGAGCTCATCGAGAAAGCACAGTCACTCCAGATCTACCAGCAAAAGTTCGAGTGTCAATGGCCCCTACATGAATGAGGAGCGAGCCCGACTTTTGCAAACCAGGCCTAGCAGAGACCAAGACGAATCACCCGACTTCCAAGAGTCTGCTGTAGGCCCTGCCCGGTCTGGAAGCAACTCTAAACCAGTCGGACATCGCTCTCGTTCCGGATCCAGTCGCCCTATCGACTCGTACCTTGCGGATGATAGTTACCGTCCAGAAAGACCCCGCCAACGCGTCGACACATACCGCCCCAACGACCCTCGCCAATCTATCGACACGTACCGTCCTAATACTTCCCGCCATCTTGACGATAGATACCGCCCTAGTGAGAACCGTCATCTCCATCTTGCCTATCGCCCTAAGGAATCGGAGAGGATCGGTCATTCGGATCTCAAGAAGTCCGCAGAGCAGATTCCAGTTAGGAAAGTGGGCGAAAAAGAGGCGAAGCTGTCATCCCGCCTGAACAAGCGGCGCACTGACGACGGTAGACTCTCTCCCTGGGACGACATCCAAAGACCAGCAAAGAGACAGCGACCGGCGAAGAGACAGCGGCACGAAGACCCTTTCGCTGGCGGCCTGCCCTGGGACGACGTCGAGATGTCTCCCAAAGAGAAACAGCAAGTTGCTCCCATGGACCAAATTACGCAAAGCCTTGGACCTGGCAAGAAAGACATGGGCGTCGACATAGAGGCGAAGCAAGCTGGCGCATCCGAGGATATTCCCATGCAGACAGGCGGAGCTATGGAGCGCAAGAAAGTGACCGATTCACAGTGGAAGCAAGCTGGCATTGAGGCGGATGACCTCCTTGCGGCGTTGGAGAGAGATCTGTTCTTCCAAGCGAAGCCAGATGCTGTCGAGGCCATGGTAAGCACTCAGCCGAACGGTGAAAGTATGATCATGCCGTCTTCTTCCCCGCCGCCTGCGACTTCCTACCGAAGCATCATCCCCGACATCTACCTTTGGGATGATTACAACAATGGCAACGATGGCGACGACGATGTTTACATGGAAGACGCCCCTGAGGGAATTGACCAAGCTCCAAGCAGCCCCATTGAGGTGGACCATGGCTCATTTCACACGAAGGAGGCAATTGTCCCCTTGCAAACCCCGAAGCCTCTTCAGAGAGTCCCTCCAAACGACCCTGCCGTCTTGGCTCTGTTCCGAGGCAGAGAGCACGAGAACGTTTACTTAAACATTGCTCGCCGATGCACCGCTGTTGAGATGTATGAGGCTGAGGAGAAGGAGGCGGAGGAACCCCCTACCACTCCGAAGGTGAGCGAGTAGCCTTGCATTCGAAGGCTACCCAGCTGCTTTCAACTCGCTCCGATCTGGCAGTCCATCGGCTAGATACTTTGAACTTGAACCCCGGCACTGATTGGCCTGCCTACAATATTCTTACACATTTCCCGTCGACTTTGGAGCTGCGGATCTGTCGCTGACCAAGAAACCTTGGCCCACGATTAGATGCTGGCTCTTATACCTCTTCATTATTCAGGAGGTTGGGCCATGTTCTCCGAGCTCGGCCGTCGGCATTTGCTTCTTCTCTTTCATACGCGTCTGGATTGCGTTCCATAGCTCGGGCGTGAATTGGCCTCTCAGGCCTCGCCCGAGTAACACTTGCTTGGGACTGGGAATCGGAGGACTCATCTTTGGCCTTTTGGGTGGTTCCGTGGTATTTTGCATTGGACAGTCGGATGGGTGTGCAGCCTAGCCGCATTTGCCGATGGGAACGTCTTTCTCACGTCCCGAAGATGTATCAAGGATGCTTCCGAGCATCTAGCCGCATCATCTCTTCGGATTTTTGCCCAGCAGGTTTCTTCAAGGACGGCTGGGTTGAGATTACAGGGAGAAGATGATGCACCGTTTTCTTGATTCCAGTAGGGGAGGTTATCCCTGAAATTGCTTTACATAGCATTAGTTCCCATGAAATCAAAAGTTTGTCAAATGACGTTGCAGTCAGTCGCGTGCGTATTGCTCTTGGCGAAACTCCAGACTCCAGCCCAACCGTACGCCCATATATGACAGTGCAGAAGTCCGCCAGTCTCCAAACGTGATTAAGCCCCAGACCGGACAAGCGCGGCCCCTCCAGTCTTCTATAACACCGGACCGTGCCGGGAATCCTTCACGCCGGACAGTTTACTCATTCCAATTTATCCAAGTGTTCTAACCTCGTCAAAACAACCTGCTTGCTCGTCTCCTCGATTTCGCCAGCCAAGAAGACCTCGTCAAGGATGGCGTAGACCTTGTAAAAGTTGAAGACGAGGTCGAGCTCGCAGACGTTGCCGAAGAAGGCGTCAAGGACCTCGACGAAGAAGTGGATCGCCTCGAGGAAGGCAAGCTCGTTGTCGTTTGTGTCGACGCAGGCGCAGAAGAAGAGACCTGCGTAGCGGCGGTAGACGATCTTGTTGTTGCGGAACTCGACGAAGTTGGATTGGTATTTCTGGTCTCGGGGGGCGACGAGGCGGTGGACCTGTTTACGGGGAGTGACGTTGTTAGAGTAATTTCCATTTGAGAATGCGACGTGTTATTGGGATGGGAGCGTTCGTACCTCGCCCTTCATCTTGATCTTCTCATCGTCGCTGTAGGGTGCGTACCACTTCGCGAGACGGGTCTTGCCCCTGGATGGCGCGCGGGCGATATGTCAGCGGGAGCTTTTCTCTACACGTTCTGCATCGGAAGCGACTGGACATACTGGCGATTCTGAATCAGGATGAATGAGAGCATTTTGGCAGCGTTCGCGATATTCGCATGTCGGACTCTTGTCAATGACTTCAGGTCCCCGCGCGCGCGTGCTTCAGGTTTCGAGATGTGAAGTCGGCGGCCACGGAGCTTCGGTGCGGGTACGTACCGGGCGACGGGTGCTGACAGCTTCGCATTCCATTCCTGTAGTGTTTCCTCTTCCCCTGAACGGTTCCGAGTGGGGACTGAGGCGTCAATGGGAAGGTGTGGCACAGGCACGACAGGGTGGTTCATCTGGAGGCTGGGAGCAATGGAGACAGGCACTGAGGACCTTAGGTTGTGAGGCTCAGGCCACTGAGGCCGCTGAGGCCAAAGGTACGTACCGCGGCTGCCTCCCGCGCACCCTTGTGGACGCTGGAAGAGCAGCTACCTATAAAATCCCCACGACCCCACGCTTATTTTCAGTCCTTCTTTTGCTTCTTTTTTTTCTTCTTCATCTGAGTGCAAGGGCTTTACGCGTATCAGTGAGGATTCGTCCGAGATCGTGTTTTTGCTAGTTGAAAACTATAACTATGACCACTCCTAATTGGCTTCGGCTGGCTAGGGAATTTTTGAAACCCTCATTTTTGATGGAGATTTGTTTTGCTTTCATTGCTTGCGGCCCCTTGTTTGGGTCGTGGTGAAGAAGGCTTCTTGTGTCGGAGTGACGACTACCTACCTCGGACGCAGACGCCGACGCTTGTACGTTTGTCGTTGGGAGCTTTCCTTAGACTGCCTGGTACCTAGTGATGATGCCGATGCCTGGTTGTGTTTTGAGATGATGTATCGTCAGGTTGGTACTCAACTGCGCTGCAAGGATTTGTTACATTCCCATCCATAGATAGATTTCAACATGATGATTTTGCCTGTCTAGACGGCAGCCATCTCCATCTCCATTGACATGCCCTTCTTGCAATTCATGTTCCTGTCGGGTCAGAGTGATTGCCGACCTGGACATCGATGTTCTCCCCCATCTTTTAATTTGGCCTGCGTGGTTGATGGTGTTGATATTGATCTTGGCCTGCCGCCCCACCTCGGTCAAGACACCCTGATTGACGTGAAGATGAGGAGAAAAGCCATCTGACATTGGCGATACCAGCCCCAGTAAACGGGGACTTCGCGCGGTGACTTAACACAAGTCCTCATCATTTACTGTTTGCGTAGAACTAGACCATCAGTTCCAGGATTTCACACCTTGCCCGACTGGTCAATTCCACGAGTGCGTCTTGAGCAGACCACACCGAAAATAATCTAGTCAACATGCGGGGCTTAGATGCGAATAGGGTATCATTTCTTCCTTTTCCATGAATCGGTAAGCTCCAGCATCTATATAGAAACCATGCTTTTCCCCAAAAGTGCTTTCAAGCTCGCCACTTGAGATAGTCCTGCAATGATTGCTTCGCTCAGCCCTTCACCCACCCAGGCACATGATCCAAGTCCAGGTCCTCTTCGTACTGCCTCTCCCGAATAGCCGTCCACGGCGTCGGCCACCCAGCCAGCACGGGGCTTTTCTTCGTGGCGCCCATAACGGCGAACCTCCCCTGCGAATGCGCAATGAAGCCGTGCATGAAACCCAGCTGGATCAGCACCGATACGTTCATCTCCACGTCGTCCATATCTACTGAAGAGTTGCCCCAGACCAGTCCCTCGTTGGGGCGCAGCTTCTTGGGTCCGCCGGGCGGCGGGACGAGCGTCGAGGCCGCATCGTGGCTTACTGCTCTGAGGAAGGCGGGGGACGCTGTAGACGGTGCGAAGGAGGAGGGCGATTTGGAGGGGATGTAGCCTTCGAGTCGGTGCTGGAGGTACTGAGATGTCGCGTGGAGGTCTGCGAGGTCCATTGTTGCGGCGCGGCGGTTTGTGTTGGAGGGGTTGGCGTCGTCTTGGCCCGGGGCGTAGGTGAGGAGGAACGTCCTGCGGGAGAGAGAACGCCAGAGCAGAGGCCGGAGACGGTGGGTGAGGATGAGGAGGAGGCCCTTGTCGAAGAGGTACTTTTCGTGCTGGGCCAGCGTGTGTTGGAAGAGGACAAAGTCGCCCTTTCGGATCGCTTGGATCAGTGATTGGTAGACGGGTACCAGCGAGGTTGCTTCTGGGCGAGAGAGCAGGAGCTGAGAGGGCAGACGGCCCAGCAAGAAGTTACAGGGGACGAGATAGCTGAGGACCAGGGCCCGATGAGATGTAAGGGGCGGTGGTATCTGAAGGTACGCTTCTTCAAGGCAGAGCGCCGCGCGGAGGAAGTGGCAGTTTGCGAGGTTGAAGCGGCCTAGGTAGTAGAGGAAGTTGACGCGCTGTGATGCTGGGTAGAACGATAGTGGTGGCGAGTTTGTGGAGATGTTTGTGAATATTTGTTTCGCAAGATGCGTTCTCCGGCACTGAGCGTCCATCAGTCAACACGTTCGAGGCGTAGGCAAATTAGGGCATTAGAAATGGAGACAGAAGACGTACGGCGAAGAGAAGCTTTAGCACTAGGTTGGCAAACATGTAAACGCCAACCTTCTTGCCTTCCGGCTTGCTGTAGCGCGCGCTGGAGCGGTCCGTTAGGCAGGTGGTAAAGATCTTTTGGATGATCTCCGCCGAAGATTCGGCAATCGACTTGCGGTCGTCGGCGTCGACGTTGCGGATGTTGCGCGTGAGATCAGGACGCTTTGACAGCATCATCGTCAGACGCGAGAGAGACTCGCAGAGAGACATTGCTGTCTTGAGGAGCATGCCTCCGTATGTAGGATGGGCAAAAGCGGTACTGCATGAGCTGTATGGGTGTTAGCCAATTGTTGCTTTCACTTGAAAAGGCGCGGACGAGGCCTCGAAGTCCGCGTCAGCAGAGGTGATGAGGGATTCTCGTCGGTAACTCACTTCACAAGCCCGCTGAGCAGCGTGTGCGCGCCCAAAAGGTCGTCATAGTCGACGTCGCGCCAGAAGACCATGTAGTCCTTCATGAAAGTCACAAAGCCCGGCCACGGCGAGCCCTGGCCCTCGGGCACGTCGTCCTCTTCGGGGAGGCATTTCTCAATCGTGCTCTCAAGGGCTGTGCTACTTGTTCCGTTGGCGCCATACCGTGATGAGCGAAACTGCGTCCGCAGCTCGTTCGCGAGGGCGTGATATTGCTGGTTTGCATTGGGCTCAACGAGGAGCCAGTTCCGGAGCTCGTCAATGTTCTGAGCACGGACGAATGTGCGGATCTGGCTGAGGAATTGTATTAATAGGGACATCGTTGGCACAAAGTTTTGAGGTGCCGAAGATGAAGCTTCATATGGGGAGGGGGGCGAGGCCGCGAATCGTGAAAATCGAGGCGAGGAGATCTTGCGGGTTGTGATGAAGGTGGAAGTCCAAGGTGTGAGAGCTCGAGCTCAGACGGGGTGAGCGAGTTGAGGTGGATTCTTCGGTGTACGGGGAACAAGGGTACGTGCTCGGTGAGACGTTGGCGCTGGGCTACCGCGGATCCGTAAATGGGGCTGGTCGGTCGTCACTTTTCCTAGCTTCAACATATCCGTACTTTGTCAAGGTTAACATTTACTGATGATCTGCGTCAAGTTTTCTACATGGGATATTGTATTTCCAAG
The DNA here is from genome assembly GCA_001563125.1 of Colletotrichum salicis. Lineage (NCBI taxonomy): Eukaryota > Fungi > Ascomycota > Sordariomycetes > Glomerellales > Glomerellaceae > Colletotrichum > Colletotrichum salicis. The sequence goes on from JFFI01000702.1 coordinate 29,507, forward strand.
AGCATCCAAACACAATCTGCTTTTTTCAGTTGGCTCCTTGAACTTTTCACAGTTTTACGCCTTCTCATACAACGCGCCTCGAATTTGTTATGATCACCACAATCTGAGCGGAAAATAGCTCCCAAGTCACGCATGAAGCTAAGCACCTCATGCATGCCGCTTCCCCTTTTCACCCGGCCTAGACGCTGCCGGGATGCCTACCCGCGACGACGAACACATGGCCAATCACACGGACTCGATGCGCTGCACGACTATTGCCGTGGCCGCGCCGCCTCCGTTGCAGATGGCCGCAACACCGTATTCGCCAGGCTTCAGCTGGTGCAGCAGAGTGACGATAATTCGTGATCCGGAGCTACCCAGAGCGTGGCCGAGGGAGATTGCTCCACCGAGAGGGTTGACTCGGGCACCCTCCAATCCGAGGATCTACGCCATGGCTGTTAGTCACTATTGATCAATTGTAGACGCTTCACGTACCTTTTCATTCGCCTTGATAACAGCGGCAAAAGCTTCGTTGAACTCCCACACGGCGACTTGGTCCTTAGTGATACCTGCCCTCTTAAGCGCGATGGGCACCGCCTTAGCTGGAGCGATGGGGAAGTCGATAGGATCAACCGCGGCGTCGGCCGAGCCGCAGATCTTTGCCAGCACTCGAGAACCGGAACCGTATTCTTGCGCAATCTCCTTGCTGCCCAAAACAAGCGCACTGGCACCGTCGTTCAGCGTGGAGGAGTTAGCAGCGGTGACAGTGCCGGTGCCATCTCGCACAAAGGCCGGCTTCAGAGTAGGTACCCTGTCGAACTTGACGTCGAGGTATCCCTCATCAGACTCGATAACTGTGTCGCCCTTCCTTCCGGGTACGGTGACGGGAGCGATTTCCTCGGCAAAGGCGTTGGCTTTCCACGCAGCCTGGGCGCGCTTATAGGACTCGATAGCGTACTCGTCTTGCATCTCGCGAGAAATCTCGTACTTCTTAGCCGTGTTCTCGGCGCAGTTGCCCATGTGGAATTGGTCGTAGACATCGGTCAAGCCGTCTTTGATCAGGCCGTCCTCCATCTTCACATGACCGAACGGGGGCAAGCTAGAAGCGCGAGGCACATAGTACGGCACCCTCGTCATATTCTCCATGCCACCAGCAATCTGCGCATCCGAGAGACCGAGCTGAATGTTTTGTGCAGCAAAAACGACAGCTTTCATGCCGGATGCGCAGACCTTGTTAATGGTGATCGATTCCACGCTAGACGGGAGACCGGCAAAGATCGAGGCCTGGCGAGCCGGCGCCTGCCCAACGGATCCTTGGAGGACATTGCCCATGTACACGTCGGTGATCTTGTCGACGGGGACTTTGGACTTTTCGAGAGCGGACTTGATGGCGACGGCGCCCAGCTTCGGCGCAGTTACACTCGTGTATGAGCCATTGAACTGGTGCCCGTGTTAGTTATGGGAGCTTCGTAGAAGCTTATTGAGTTGTTATTACCTTTGCTGTCGGTGTTCTTGAGGCACTAAGAATGTATGCGTCCCGAATCTCTTGCCGAAGCGCAGCTCGCGTGGAGAACTGACGGGAAGCCGCTTGCCTAGCGAATTGGCTATGAAGCCTCGATGACTGCCTCATAAACATGGTGGTATATGTTTTAATTGGTATCCTGAGTTTCGCAGCAGAAATGCACAAAGTGATAGCGACTTGAGACGATCTTGCAGAGGAAAAAGGGAAGGAAGAAAAAAGATAGGATGGTGGCTTGACAGTTTACTTCCAGAGGGATGAAGCGAGCATGTGGCAGGCGCGGGATGACAATACCCCAGGTTCTGCGGTCTTCCTCGGCTTAAGAGGGGGGGGGGGGTTGTCTGAGAGGTACAAGGGCGGGGCCGAGCTTCCAAGTGAGGAGTGAGGTCACTTCCCCCAGGTCTTTGGGGGAACCGATCCCCCACCCCGGACCGTGGGAGTAGACCCAATTCCGCTCGGAAAGCTCGTCGGGCCAAAGGGGTGGAATCAGTTCCGGCTGTCTCTGCAACGATGTCTTCTTGCCTGCATTCTGGATGACATTTAACCCCGGAATTTCGCGGCATGGGTATGGATGATCGCCGTTATGGCGACGCTGCGGCGCAAATATAAAAGTTGAACGAGTCCAACTCCAAACTGAATGAAAGGCACCCCGCCCATGTGGAAGAAAAGCTACACCTCGCTAGTTGCATGCGAGTTGATGCAATTAAGTATCTTTCAATACCTTAGACTGCCCTTAAGGTAAGGAACATACGACTGTCAGCAACATGACAATGTAGCAAATAGTACACCAAAACCCTCCGAGTGTCTGTCAGAAGCAATTAATGAACAGTCCAACCTGAGGCTCAGACGGCGTCATGGAGAGAGGCTTGAGTCGTGACTGCCGCCGGCGTTTGTGTTGGAGACCTTTGGGCCTTTGAGTGCAGTTTTGTTATCGGGTGATTCGCGCTTGGTATCGCCTATCATGATTGGACCAAAATGTGAGACCCACCCATTGGCCCAAGCGGAAGGCGGTGGTGAAGGCGAGTGCTTCCCGCGCCATTCTTTCGGACTGTCGTCTGTGATCCATCCGGCCTTTCCACAACTCTATCCATCACACATCGTCAGCGACGGAGATCCTCAGAATTTTCAGCTTGCTCGATACCCAGCGAGTATATTTGCAACAACCACCTACACTTTGAACCACCTCTCTGGCTCTCTTCCGTCCCTCATCGACGGCTGTTGCGATCCTCCGACCCCTCAGTCTTGGTAATCAGTCACCGTCCGCCACCATGTCTACCGCCGCCCGCCGTCGCTTGATGCGCGACTTCAAGGTTAGCTGCGATCCTCGATATGCCGTTATTCTGTGTCCGATCTTAACGCAATGAGTAGCGTATGCAGACTGACCCTCCCGCTGGCGTTTCTGCCTCGCCTGTCCCCGACAACGTCATGACCTGGTAGGCTTGGCCAAACTCCGAACCTGCGGGACGTGCCAACGGCGACTGACAGAGCATTCTCTAGGAACGCCGTGATTATTGGTCCCGCCGATACCCCATTCGAAGATGGTACTTTCAGGCTCGTTATGCAATTCGAGGAGCAATACCCCAACAAGCCCCCCGCGGTCAAGTTCATCAGCCAGATGTTCCACCCGAACGTCTACGCTACAGGAGAGCTTTGCCTGGATATCCTGCAGAACCGCTGGAGTCCCACGTATGACGTCGCGGCAGTGTTGACGAGCATTCAGAGGTGAGAGCTGTCCTATTCGGTGGATCCCGGATGCCACTCTACGAGCGACGAGCTGTTTTTGGCTAACTTGCATCATTAGTTTGCTTAACGACCCAAACACGGGCTCCCCAGCGAACGTTGAAGCGTCGAACCTCTACAAGGACAACCGGAAGGAGTACACGAAACGGGTTCGTGAGACGGTCGAGAAGAGCTGGGACGACTAAATCGTCACGATTATCACGACGACGCATACATACGACTGTTATGAACGAGAATGTCCGCGCCTTACTTCAGCAGGGTATGGCTCGTGTAGGAGTAAGCTGCTGGGCTGCGAGGGGATGCTAGAGGGCCAAACGAGGGGCAGATTGACATGAGCTACACCCAGGGCTGACCGGACATATGTCTTGATCTGCTTCGCATTAAGCAACTGGGGTACCCGATGAGGTGGGAGTGGGGGGATTTGGCGTTTCGGCTCGTGCTGTCCTCTCTAAGTGGCTTTTGGGGCGACCCCATGTTGCGATAGGCGTTTCGTGGACGTGCTTTGCTTTTCCTATCCGTTGAGTCACCGGTTGGCGGTGACGTTAGGTTCGTCTTCATCTGGCTTTACAGGGGAGTTCGTGGGAAGTGCATTTGGGACCTCATAAGTAGCGAAATACCAAATCTGTTGAACAACATGCGGCCCGTAGTTGTTTATTATGAATTCATTGGCGAAAGCGGAGCAGTCCACCATAACAAGACTTGCTCAAATGCCAAATGGCCATTCCCCCAAACCCAGTCCACTTGGTCAACCGTGCAAAGTGCAAACTCTCGTCAGCATTCTCTGTCGCGTGCTCGGCCGGGTGTTCCTCTAATTAGTGTGCAATGCACCGGGCCGTCTATTGTACCAACATGCCTGCCCGTGATGGTCAGTGTGCAGGTACAGCCAGTCCCGTTAGGCACTTGCATGGGCATACCGTTCACTGCGTGCTGCTGTATCCGTACATTCCAGTAGAGGAACAGGGGACTTTGCCCTTCTGGGACGGGGAGACCCCTCGGCTGTGCTTTGGGAAGGACGACGAGGTGGGGATGAAACGACCAGCGTGAAGTGACCATGGCAGGATGGGATTGGTCTGTTTTTCTTGTCTCCATTCCCTCGACGAAGTACTGGAGGCCGGCGACCGGGAGGTTGGGGCCTGAAGAGTACCTTAGCCTTAGGTAGTGACTTGTGACTCTGGGATTGAAGGAACTGTGGGAAGGTTCCCGTGGACCTTACTTTCCCCCTCTGCACCTGCATTCTGTGCTTTGCCTTGCTACAATCAAATAATTCTACGCGATTTCTAGCGCGTCCCGTCATTTACATCTCTACCCCCCAAAAGCCCCCCCAAAACCCGTTTTCCAAACAATACAACCACACATCTCCCTCCTCTCTCGCTTTTTGACCGACTGCCTTTCTGGCTGCTACTGCCGCTGGTTTGTGCTGTCGCTGTTCGTTTCTCCTTGCATCATCGCCCTGCAACACCTGCGATATGTCATTCTAGCAGCCTTTCCACATCCGCACACCGTCATTTCATCCCGCCCGCCTTGTTTGTGTGTGTCCTTTCAACACAACCCCCCCGTTGCCGAGCTGCGGCCGCCGAGTGCCTCGCAACCACACCCCCCTTATCCTGCAGCATCTTGTCCCGATCGCAACCCCACGACATTGGCTTCGACCTCGCTTGGTCTGAAAAACCGTCACCATGTCTGGCGCAAACAACAGTATCAAGGTCGTGGCCCGATTCCGTCCACAGAACAAAGTGGAACTGGCGTCGGGCGGCCAGCCCATCGTCTCCTTCAGCAGCGAGGAAACATGTACTCTCGACGTAAGTGCTTCCCCTACTCGGTGCTTGACGTTGCGCATGCGGGCACCCAGTTGACTCATATGCTTCTAGTCCAAGGAGGCCCAGGGCTCCTTCACCTTCGACCGTGTCTTCGACATGGAATGTAAGCAGTCCGATATTTTCGACTTTTCCATCCGATCGACTGTCGACGATATCCTCAACGGGTACAATGGAACCGTCTTCGCCTATGGCCAGACGGGTGCCGGAAAATCCTACACCATGATGGGTTCCAGCATCGACGACGAGGAAGGCCGAGGTATTATCCCCCGTATCATCGAACAGATCTTCGCCAGTATTATGTCTAGTCCCAGCACTATCGAGTACACGGTTCGAGTCAGTTATATGGAAATCTACATGGAGAGGATTCGCGATTTGCTTGCGCCCCAAAACGACAACCTTCCCGTTCACGAAGAAAAGAATCGCGGTGTCTACGTCAAGGGTCTTCTCGAGGTCTACGTCTCCAGTGTCCAGGAGGTGTACGAGGTTATGAGAAGAGGTGGAAACGCCCGAGCCGTTGCTGCAACCAACATGAACCAGGAATCTTCCCGTTCGCATTCCATCTTCGTCGTCACCATTACCCAAAAGAATGTCGAGACCGGATCGGCAAAGAGTGGTCAGCTTTTCCTGGTCGATTTGGCCGGTAGCGAAAAGGTTGGAAAGACAGGCGCCAGTGGTCAGACGCTGGAGGAAGCAAAGAAGATCAACAAGAGTTTGAGTGCCCTCGGAATGGTCATCAACGCCCTGACCGACGGCAGATCCTCCCACGTCCCCTATCGTGATTCCAAGTTGACTCGTATCCTTCAAGAATCTCTGGGAGGTAACAGTCGGACAACTCTCATCATTAATTGCTCTCCCAGTAGTTACAACGACGCTGAAACCCTCGGCACCCTTCGATTCGGTACTCGTGCAAAGGCAATCAAGAACAAGGCCAAGATCAACGCCGAGCTAAGTCCCTCCGAACTCAAGGCCTTGCTCGGCAAAGCCAGAGGTCAAATCTCGACCTTCGAAACCTATCTCTCAAATTTGGAAGGCGAAGTCCAGCTCTGGCGTGCCGGAGAGGCCGTACCCAAGGACAGATGGGTGGCCCCCTTGTCTGCAGATGGCGTAGCTGGGACCAAGGCCGAAGCAAAGGTGCCTCGCCCTTCAACACCATCCCGCCTATTGCCCGACAGCAGATCCGAGACGCCAGCCATCTCAGAGCGGTCAGGAACACCAAGCTTACCCCTCGACAAAGATGAGCGCGACGAGTTTCTGCGCCGGGAGAACGAGCTCCAGGATCAGATTGCCGAGAAGGAGTCTCAGTACAACGCGGTAGAAAAGTCTCTTCGGGAGACCAAGGAGGAGCTTGCCTACCTCAAGGAACACGATGCGAAGACTGGAAAGGAAAATGAGAAGCTGAACGGGGAGGTGAACGAGGTCAAGATGCAAATTGAGCGACTTACCTTTGAGGGCAAGGAGGCGCAGATCACCATGGATGCGCTCAAGGAGCAAAATGCCGAGCTGACCGCGGAGTTGGACGAGGTCAAGCAGCAGCTTCTCGACGTGAAGATGAGCGCCAAGGAAACAAGCGCCGTGCTCGATGAGAAGGAGAAGAAGAAGGCTGAGAAGATGGCTAAGATGATGGCTGGCTTCGACCTCGGCGCCGATGTGTTCAGCGACAACGAGAAGGCCATCTCAGAGGCTATTTCCCAACTGGAGGCCCTTCACGAAGTCAGCTCCACTGGTGAGGTAGTCAACCCCGATGAGCTTCAGGCTCTCAAGTCGCGCTTCGTCGAGATCCAAGGAATCGTAAGACAAGCCGAGCTATCCGTCTACAGCGCCTCCTCGAGCGAAGCCGATGCCCGCCGCAGAGCCGAGCTCGAAGACCGCCTCTCAGCTCTCCAGCAGGAGTACGAGGAGCTTCTGACTCGCAACCTCGGGGAGAACGATGTCGAGGAGATTAAGGCTCGCCTGGAGAGTGCCTACTCTAACAAGCAGACCACCTCCATGGAGCTTGTGGATGAGCTCAAGGCTGAGATTGCCCAGAAGGCCGCTGAGAACTCAAAGATGAAGACCCATATCGAGGATCTTCAACAGAGAGTCAAGGCCGGTACCGCCGCGCCCATGGCGAACGGCAAGTCGATCCAGCAACAGATTGCCGAGTTCGACATTATGAAGAAGAGCCTTATGCGCGATCTTCAGAACCGTTGCGAGCGTGTAGTTGAGCTCGAAATCTCGCTTGACGAGACGAGAGAGCAGTATAACAATGTGCTTCGGTCATCGAACAACCGGGCCCAACAGAAGAAGATGGCCTTCCTGGAGAGGAACCTTGAGCAGCTTACTCAGGTTCAGCGCCAGCTCGTCGAGCAGAACTCGGCGCTCAAGAAGGAGGTGGCCATTGCTGAGCGTAAACTCATTGCTCGTAACGAGCGCATCCAGAGCCTGGAGAGCCTGCTACAGGATAGCCAGGAGAAGATGGCTTCTGCGAACCACAAGTACGACCCCCTTGCGATCCATGTTTCTGCCTGCCCCTCAATTCCTCAATCCCATTGCTCCCCTCTGTTTTGTGCCGTGCCATTGCTAACGATTTGTGCTCTGCAGGTTTGAGGTTCAACTTGCTGCTGTCAAGGAGAGACTGGAGGCTGCCAAGGCTGGCAGCACTCGCGGCCTGAACTCTCCCTCACTGGGTGGCTTCAGCTTCTCTGGAGCTGGCAGCCGCATCGCCAAGCCCCTCCGCGGTGGCGGTGCTGATAACCAGGGACCTTCCATCCCTGTTATCAACAGCATCCAGCAGAATGAGGGCAGTGCTGGCAAGAGAAGCAGTTGGTTCTTCTCCCAGAAGTCCTAAGTTGCGCGCCACATGCCCTGTTTTACCCTTGATCCTTTGGGGCCCCTTACGTCGAAAAACCGTCTAGGAAGATACACCCTCACCCTTCGAATAGACACACGACAAAGTACAAGTTAGATCACAGCTTGGTGCGGACTAGACCGCTATACCCCCCGCTGTGTTGACCCTGGCGGCGGCACTACTCCCTTGCTCTTTAGAGAGGTCTTTCTTTCACCTTTTTTCTTGGTCAGTATACTGGATGAGAAGAAGATGATGATGAACCTGGCAAAGATTCACATGCAAGCTCGAGCACAAATTACGGGAATGGCAAAGGAGAGGTTTTTTCCTCTCCTTTGATGTTGAATTCTTTTTTCTTCCTCCTTTTCTTTTGTTTGGGCAGGGTTCTGCATTGCTCTTGGATTCTGGCTTGTCAAGCACGTTTCTGGGCGGTCTCTTGTCTTGTTTGTTTTTCTGGCCAAAGGGAAGATTTGGGTGGCAGTGAATTGTGTAGAGGATGGTGTGGAGGAAGGGGGGTTGAAGGGAATGAAGAGATCCATATCATGCGTGTGTGGGGTGAGTGGACGACAAACACAGACGGCCACAAACACACAGAATGGATGAGAAGAACGGCTTAGCTGACGAGGCAACACTTTGCCTCTTTTTGCTGCCGCCACTGCATTGTCTGGGGAGTTGGTATTGTTCACGAAAGGACCTCACTACTTATGAAACCCAAGACATTTGACGGTTTAATGACACTAGAAAGAAAGACTTTGCTGCTCACGTTCCGATGATAATGGTGATGGTCATGGTGATTCAAGTGATTCCAATATTCAATTCTTGTTCTCTGTTTTATTTGGGGTATGGAGTTGTGATAATAAGACATGAAGCAGATACTACTATCCAGCTAGAGACGATTTGGAGCATGGTAATGCAAATTCAAGTACAGCCTAGGTGTTTTATCCGCTTTCTTCCCATCAATGGAACTTTGCGAGCCATGAGGGGATAACCGATTATAATTGCGATAGCCTGAGTTGAGATATGGCGTTTGTAGATGTCAGATGCAAACCAAACATTTATTTGGCGAGCTTGCTGAAGACAATGATCTCGGGAATGACAACAGCGGCCATGAGCGCGAAGGTGGCAAAGGAGACGGCAAAGATCTTGACGTAGAGAATGACCAGGCGCTTCCAGGCGTTGCGGGAGAATCCGCTCCAGGCGTCGTCCATGGTAGCATAGCCCTTGCCTCCGACGACGCGGGGCTCGACCTTGCCCTCGAAGGAGCGGTCAAAGGGGATAATGGTGTTGGCCTCCTCGGGGATGAGGGATGCCTGGACGCGGACGAGGACGACGTGGGCGGGGATGACGATGATGATCTGGAAGGCGATGCTGATGAGGGTGATGACGATGCTCTTCCAGGCGTCGGAGCTCTGGGGCTGGGAGACGACCGAGTTGGGCTTGCCGAACTGGAAGTTGGGGAGGTCGAGACCGAGGGCCCAGCCGACGGCGATGGGGACCCAGGTGGCGACCTGCTCGGCGAGCCAGTAGGCGGCGACGGGCTTCGCGGTGGCGTCAAAGGTGCGCTTGAAGGGCGGGAGGCGCTTCCAGAAGTAGTCGGAGCTCGAGGGGGTGATGACGATGTGGACCCAGACGGCGGAGAGTTGGACGAGGGCGAGGGCGGAGAGTAGGGTCGCGAGGGAGGCGAGGATATTGGGGAGGAAGGAGGAGAAGATGCCAAAGAGGAAGTTTGTGGCGAGGGCCTGGACGAGGTAGACGCCGATGCCGCGGAAGTTTGCGCGCCAGCCGCCGTAGGTAGTCAGGAGGCGGTTGATGGAGCGGATAGAGGAGGTGACGGTAGTGGGGCGGCCTCCGGTCACCTTTGTCTGGGGGATGGGGCCGTCGGGGCGAACCTCGGGGCCGGCGGAGGGGATGGCGCCTTCATCTTCGGCGAGGTTGACGGGGTCGTAGGCGGGCGGGTTCTCGTCCTCGACAATAGCGAAGATGGGATAGACCTGGTGGAGAGTGTAGGTCGTCTAGAGGGTGCACGTGTTAGTGGGAAAGGGTTCATGATACGTATGAAGGGCCTGATTGAAGGTGGCCTCGAAGGGGAGGAGACAAGGCTTACCCAGAGGATGACGGGGAGGAAGACGATGAAGTCGGCGAGGAAGACCCAAAAGGTCCAGCCGGGAAGCTCGGGTTCGCGAGGAGACTCTTCGACGGCCCTCTTATAGACGGCGTCGGCAAAGTGCTGCAGCCGCGTGTACATGTTTGCGGTTTATTTGGCTTCCAAAATCAAAATTATGATGATGATGCGGAGAAAGGTATATGATTGTTGGGGTTTGGAGGTTCTTTTAAATGAATGGGAAAGAAAGAATCGTCGGGAAATGGAGGGGTGTCAGACGTCGAAAGGGAAACGAACTCAGGCGGCGATTCACTTGAACATGTCACTGGTCACTGCGTAGCTCCTGCGTCGGGGGGTCAATCTACTTTGTTGTGACGCGCGAGACGCAGCAAGGAGTAAGTACCTTGCAGAGAACGCTACTGCTGTCCGTACCTATGCCGGGATCTGGGGAGGCATGGGAAAGCACGAAGGATAGGTATTACCTTCGCGGCAGCTTTTCGCCAGGCAGCAGGCAGGCACAGCCACTCTCTGTACCCCCCCCCTTCGACCCACTAGATCCTTCCACATTGAACATTTCGCCTCCCCAGCAGCCAACGGGATGGGCGGTAACGTGGAACGGAGCAATGGCGATGCGCCACGCCATACGACTTCTTACTCTCGGACAAGCGAGGAACAAGCGACGAGTGACGAGGAGCGAAGACCCTGAGAAAGGGAATCCGAATTGAAGCCAAGACTTATTCAGTTATTGTCAATTCATGACTATCCGCCTTGGCGTTGAGCAGTGCCGCTAGGCAGGGCTGTTGGGCTGCTGGGCTACTTGGTTTCCGTGCCGCTGGCGTGCATGCTTGCTTACCTGCGATGTCTACAACTTCATGCCGGCTCCCACTTTTACACTTAGGTTGCTTCTTCCACTTTGTTCGCTGAAATCAGGTATGTGTAGGTGCCCGGCCAGAGTTGACTTTTTTTTTACGAAGCTGTCCACTTTGAAAATATACCACGCTTTTCATCGCCTTACTTCGTGTCGGCTCTATTCGCCATTTGATCTTTTGAGAGAGGAGGTGCATGAAACTTCGCATCTGCCTTTTCCTTTCCCTAGCGGCAACTCTTATGGCGCCCGTGTCTGTTTACGCATGATTAACATCAGATTCGTTCGTCGGTCTCGAAAAAGTCTCTATGCCACCCGGGATATCGGACGATCCCCCGAATCATTCTCAGGGCCGTAATAAATAGCGGCGCATATTCTTGAAGCTTATTCGGTCATGAGGCGCCCGACCCCGACATATCCGAGAGGATTCGGACGCTTGTTTTGGGGGTCCTCTGATGGCAACGCTGGCCCTCGTTAGCAGTATCTTTGTTCAATATGTACTTCTACAGCCAATTGATCAAATTTTGAGCCGCGCGCGTTCGGTGTTTGTTGGACTTTTTGGTCTCAATGCGCCAAGAAGACTACATCATAATTCGAGTACAATCATCCAGAGCCGAGCATTGAAGTTCTGGTCTGCGGGTCTACGTGCAAAATTTTCTCGAATTGGACCAATAGATCCATGTGCATGTGTGTTGGCATCATCATGCGCGTAGATGTTGTTCCCGCTGTCATGTCTCGATATTGTAGACAAACTGTATGTACTAGTGACTGGTAATTTGTTGGCGTTCAGCATTTAAGGTGAGGCTTCACAGTTTTCACCTACCAGTGGTCAGTCTTGTGCATAGGTCAATGGGAAGATCGACAAATGCGGACTGGGCTGCCACCGACCTCTTTGGCTTAGTGACAAGACATTCCCAGGGGTATTGGACCGTAATACTAGAATTGCCCTCTGCAAAAGAGAAGCGATAGCGATATAACTACATTATTTTGAGCTGTATAAATCTACTGGAACAGTGATCCGAGGACATTGATAGTACTTACTATCTGTGTCAACTCACAGGTGAGAAAAGAATAATTCCGGTCCAGGCGATTGTGAATCCCAGAGGTCTAAGCTCGTTATAGCGTCAGCGGCATATTCTACATCGGTTTTACTCCTTAGTCATCGCAGGCAGCCCTCCTATAGTACCATTCCTTTTCCCTTTGATCGTATTGAAGTTCCGACTTCTGACTCACCACACGAGATTTATTTCCCAGAGTTTGTTCAAAGGTGTGAGTGAGTAGCGGCTCCGACTATTCTACTAGGGGAAACTGGAACCAAAAACGTAGATGAACTTCACGGCTAGGGATGTCAACTAAACATAACTCACCAGAATCGAGGCTCCAGTATATGGCATAGATTGAAGGCACCTAGAGATCGTTCGGACACCAGCAATAGAGGGAAGAGAACGATGTTGCGGGAGTTCCTGGCACCGGTTCCTGAGTGGACGACGGAGCCGGCTCCGGACCGTTGGAGGCGTCTGGGCACGGGCCATACCCTATCCCGCTGATTGACACTCAGCGTTGCACTAGGTGCGTGCCCCGCCTAGCAGTTTCCTTCCTACGTCACCCGTACCTACTTACCAACGCTGCTCCCGGAACATCTTCCACCTCACGCTCGGCCCCCGCAACAACATCTCTCATGTCCGGAAATCCAATACCAAACCTACTTTCCCTTCGCGGAGCGAGAGGTGGCCGGGTCGGTCGCGGGCGAGGAAGAGGTCCCGGCGGTGGCCCGTCGTCCTCGGGCCCGACTCATGATCAGACGATTCAGGGAACCGACGATGACGCTGCTGGCTCACGTTTGAGTGCCGTCAATGTGGGATATCTCGCCGATCCCTATGCACACTTCTTTGTCGATAACATTAATGGCCCTCCTCCGAGGAGACTCCCAATCATCAATCGAGGTCCGTGTCTCTGGTCTGCTTCCGTCGAGTATGGAGGCTGACCTCTATTTCAGGCACTTATACGAGGACCGTTACTCTCGACAACCTCATTGACAGCTTCTTGGACGAGGCTGACAATGCGCAACCTGGTTCGAATGAGAGACAAATCATCTCACTAGGCGCCGGCACCGACACACGCCCGTTTCGTCTCTTTCCCCGGGCAAAAAGGCCTCAGCTGGTCTACCATGAGATAGACTTCTCAATCACAGTTCGCAAGAAAGCACGTATAGTACAGGCAGCCCATCCATTGCGAAACATCCTTGGAGTCCCCTCGGTTGAGGAAGACGGGTCATGGAGCTGTCAGCCATCCTCGTCAGACAAGTACTATTGTCATGCACGGGATCTCCGAGAAATGGTGCAGGACGGCGCAACACCTCTCACGGGCATCAGAACAGACATCCCTACTCTACTCATCTCAGAATGTTGCCTCTGCTACCTAGAGACATCTACAACGAAGCAAGTCGTATCTCTGTTCGAGAAGAAGATTCCCAATCTTGCCATTGTGGTTTACGAACCAATCAGGCCTGACGACCCTTTCGGCAAGATGATGACTTCCAACCTTGCGGCAAGGAGAATACGCATGCCTACTCTGGAGAATTACAAGCTACCGCAAGATCAGACGCAGCGTCTCCGCGATGCAGGCTTCGAGCACGCCAAAGCGCTGACCGTGGAACGAATTTGGGAGAGCTGGGTGCCAAGTGAGGAAAAGAAGAGAGTGGATCGTTTAGAGGGCCTCGACGAGGTGGAGGAGTGGAAGCTGTTGGCTGACCACTACGTTATCGCATGGGGATGGAGAGGCGCCGGATTTACAATGGGCAATGCCGACGGGGAGTTGTGAGTGACCCAGGCAAACCGCAAGACAGCTGTGCCGCTTCGCTTAAGCAGAGACATTATTAATCGAGATGTGTCTCAGACCGGTGAACCAACGCTGAAGTGTTAGTTACCCCCTTCTGACAGACGAATGTTTCCCCCCATTCGACACCAACTCAATCGAGGCTCTGCTTGGCTTCGTGGACTTAGGGTCAAATGGCTGTTTTTGAGCCGTCATGGGCATGGGCATGGGCATGGGCATGTTACGTGCGTGGCCGTTGGAAAACTTCCCAAGGTTTGTCTATTTTTGAGGTAATCACCACCATTATTATGATTATTAGTAGTAGTACTCGAGAAGCCAAGCTGCAGTTGGCCGCTGGAAGAGCAGAACTCGCCTACTTTGACCCAACTGTCTCGGCCAACACCTTCCCAGCCCGGCGTCTTTTCCGTTCCCACGTCGGTTGGAAGCCGGCCCACGACTTCCGACTTACTGATTGTCGTTGGTTGGCGACTTTGTGTGCGTTCTTGCACCAACCAACCCTTCCCTTTTCCCTATCAGGACTCCAAACCCATTCTTCTCTAGCAAACAATGCAAGTGAGCCAACCTCGCCCGAGGTGCTTTTTCCTCGTCCAACACGTTTCTGTCTCCTGTCGACGCAAGCCCACCCACGATGTCTCTGATTATCCTTCTTCATCCTCGTCGAGTGCTTCTTCTGCCACTGCGATACCAGCCGAGCGACTGAAGCGACAATGACCGCCAGAATATTGGACATCCTTCCGGCCGAGACCCTCATCAGCATCGCGGGGCATCTCGACGGCATTGCTGGACCGGATTTGTCCTCCTTTTCCCTCACCAACAAAGCATTCCATGCCGCCGCCGCTGGCTTCTTGTTCCGCGACATCCACATCCTCGTCAAGCATCCTCGAAAGCTACAGCGCGATGTCGATTCCTGGCTCGCAGTCCTAAGACGCACAAACTCCGCCAGGCATGCCAGGCGCGTTAGGATGACCTTCCATGACAAGACCCTCCCTCACAGCGATCTCTACTCGCCTGACCGACAGATGGTAGTGCCGACGACACAAAAATGGGCGTACTACAGCAAGCACAAGTCACCCGAGAACCGACGCCTCCGCGATGCCTTTGTCGATCCCGAAGCGTGGACTCCCATGGTCAGACTGCTCGAAGCCCTGCCCGGACTGACCAACATGGTCATTGAACATGAAAGTAGCTTTTCGCCTCTTGTCCTCGAAACCATGCGCACGCATCACCCAAATTGTCGGCTAGAACTCAGAGGTTTCGATTTCCATTGCAGCGAAGGCGCTGCTATCGATGTCCATGACGTTGCCCTCCTTCTTGCGCCCCAACTGCATAGCATCTCGATCAAAGAGTATTTCCAGGTGTCCACTGGACACACAAACGAATCGGCCATCCTACGTCTCATTGGAGGCCTATCACCGAGCCTCAAGACAGTAGAGCTGGAACCAGTCTTTGAAGGCAGGCATAGGCGAAAGTTCGACGCGGATTTCGAGAGTGAGCTGCAAGCGTTGATCACGCAAACAGCCAATCACAGTCTCATACCCGGGAAGGATCTGTTAAATATTTTCAAGTCACCAGAACTGGGCACACTGCGGTCTCTGACACTACAGAAAACCAACCCGGATAGGCTCAGGGCATGGTTCAAGGCGACTGACTTCGCGACACTGCGTCATTTGAGATTGACCGCAACTCCTGGAGAGTTACCCTGGCTTACGATGCATGCCAGATTCCAGCAACTCGAAAGTCTGGAGCTAAACTATAATGAAGTTAGTGCGGGCCCCGGAACTGCATGGGAGGAGGGCAGAGCACCTGGAAATGTGGCTGTTGAGTTTCTGGCTATCATGCCAGCCTTAACATCCCTCTCACTCGAGGGCCGAATACCTTCACCAGCCATACAGTTTGCGCTGTCCAAATTCGGAGGATTGCTACGCAAACTAAGCATTCGTCCTTCATACGGCTCTCATTCCAGCCAGGATCCCCCCAGAGTCACGTTACAGGACTTATGCGTGCTGTCTAAGACATGCATCCGGGTGCAGGATCTGACACTCACTCTCACTGTACCTACGTTCCAGACGAGCTCACCAGAGATGACAGAGGCATGTGAGTCTCTCGGGCGGATGCAGAGCCTCCGAAATATCTGCCTAACACTTCGACACGAGACACTCGAAGTGCGGGCTGGGGATGGCGGGTGTAGAAGAAGAGCTCGTGCATATCAGAGAATAGTCGAAGACCCGATGATGGCAGACGTGGTGGGGCTGACAACTGCGGAAGTTGCCAAGTCGGTATGGGATACAATTTGTGGACAAGGCTGCCGCTTGGAGTTACTACAGATCGACACTATAGGTGACTGGTGTGGCACACGCAAGTCTGACCGTGTTCATCAGATACGCAGAGTCGGAGCCATGGGTGAGGGTTTGGTGGAGACTACTCTGTTCCGAGAGAACAAGAAATTGTATTGGAGAGATATGGATTTTCTCGGGAATAAGGTACCATGACAGTCTTTGGGTACCATTGTTGGCTTCATTGGAGGCAGTGCCCATCTGAGACTCTAGAAGAAAGTACGCGGGCGACGTTCGTAAGGACCAAATCGGGGTTGTGTATAAGGAAGCATTTTGGGCGGTTTGAAACATTCCGTGTCGGAAAACAGGCGAGACGGTGAGTGTTCTTTATTTCATTCTAGGAGATATTGTCCACATTCAACATTCAATATCTCAATGATGTGTGACCAGAATCGAGAGATTTCGTCAGTTCATAAAATCAAAGTCATTGTATCGCTAAGTTGCTCCCCCTACGATGGCATCGACTCTATCAAAAGCGGCCTTTCGATGGGATGTAGCTATCGAGACTTCTCCAATGCAAATGTACGTTCATCATTAAGTAGACAACTTTCCATCAGTCAAAATTTTATATCGTTGCATGCATGATCCCTATCTGCGTGTACTGGAAAGTCTCAATAGGCTGCATTCCGTATAGCGGAGACTGCTTGACGAAATCGACCTCGCACCAGAGTTACGTTGTCAAGAGACATCACTTCCAACACATTCACTTCTGACCAAAGGGTTTATAAATGGCATTAAAAGGATCAGGCAAAGTTCAAAATCGACCTTACACGGGTCTCTAGTCTCTGATATCATTGATCTTGGATTTCGAAGCGAGCAGGTATCACAAAACTCATCGAGGTCCTCCAAGAGGAGGCAACGCCCTTTCCCAATCTTGGCAACAAAAAGCTGGGGACCATCTCTCCAAACCCAGCGCCAACGAAAAACACAAAGGCCAACATCTTTTTTTTTTCTTTTCTCAGATTAAGTCTGACACGTATTTATCGGAACTCAAAAACAACCTCGTCTTGGTTCTTCCCCTTTTAGTAGATGTACCTGAACCCAGCAGCCCTCTTCTCCTGCTTCAGATCGACGGGCGCCGTCGCCTTCTCGCCGCCTCCCTCGGCCAGCACGGCGGCGTCCAGCTCCGCCTTTTCGAGCTTCTTGTTCTCCCACTTGTGCAGGTAGCGGAGGACCAGGGCGAGGGCGGCAACGAGAACGCAGATTGCCGTGTTGGCGCTGCCGCCTGGGACGTATTGGGGTCCTGTGCTGCTCGGGTACACTTTTTGGTTGTGGTCAAGTCAGTCCCAGTCCAGTTGAGCTTCGGTTGATAAGAAGAAAGAAGGATGTTAACTCACTATAGGATCCGTAGATTGTTGCCGTGTTACCAATCATGTTGGCGATGGCGATACAGGCTGATCGTTTGACGAGAGGTCGGGGGAAGGAGTTTGCTACCCAGGAGACGATAATTTGATCTATGGGTGTTTAGATTGTGTCAGTCGTTCACATTTATTACCGAAAGAGCGGCTTTAAGCGCCATGGGAGCTTACATGCAGAGATGGCGCCCATCGGCATGAGGAACATGGCAAAGTACCGCGCGCCGAGGTTGCTCGAGCCGGTGGCGATGGCGTTCCCGACGGCGGAGACGAGCGTGAGGCATACGATGTGAAGGGAGCGGTCTTTCGTCTTGGCGGAGGACCATGTGACGCAGAGTGAGATGAGGAACGTCGCGGCCTGTAAAGTAATGGTAAGCCGGAAATTTCTCACACACACCCATACTAGACGGAGAAACAGGTTATTCTGGAAAGTAATAACAAACATACCCAGGCGGGAGCAGTCAGCCAAAGCGTCGTAATCTTGCCGTACCCCAACGTCCCAACAATGGTTGGGAAAAAGTACTGAAACGTCTGCGAGATGAGGGAGACGTGCTGCATGAGGACGAAGATGTAGAGGCGGTAGTCCCGCACAGCCATCTTGACGCCGTCGAGGACGCTCTGCTCGCCGTACGTGTCGGCCTCCTGGATGTCCTCGATGAGGCGCCAGGCGGCGTAGGCGCGCTCCTCTTCCGAGAGCCATTTGGTCGTGTGAGGGTAGTCTGGGAGGATCCACATTGCGACGAGGGAGAATGCGATGGCTGCTACGCCTT
>JFFI01000707.1:0-19727 GCA_001563125.1 Colletotrichum salicis
AAACTGGTCGGGGGGGGGGCCTCTTTTTCATTGGGTGGTTGGATGCGAGGATGAAAGAAAAGGAGAATAGAAATCCCCGAACGGGTGTTGGATGTGAGTCGTCCTCGTCATGCGGACATGCGTTAGGTCGTTTCCTGCGTCGTGACCGGACGTTTCTTACGTCCTTTTTCGGGTGGTAATTCGTTTTGCTCGTTTCGAATAGGCGTGTTTTGTCTTGTTTAGGGGAAATGCAATATAATTACTTGAGATGACGGTTTCTTGTTGAATGTGTTGTTTGCCTCCTTGTCTCTTCATTATCGTCGACTTACTACAGCTCCCCCGCCAACCCCTCTAGTTCACATCAAAAAGGCTTTCGAGATCTGGGATATTATTAATGAGTCACTCCTGGGTAGATCCTATATTGTGAGTGTCAACCACGCACCGAGAACAGACCAACAACAACTTTGGGGACCAGAAATAGAAGGACGAAAAGCTAAGAGGGTTTGGATATCCAGGACTGGACGACTACGAACGAAGGACGAACTAGAACTATCGCCATGTTCTTCAAAAAGCGCGACAAGGGCGCCGTCGCCGCAACGACGCCAGCGAGCGAACCACCCGCCTCATCACGGACGAGCAAGATTCACGATGAAGAGGAACAGCAACCCGCCCAGCATGCTCTCACGCACACCTCAACAACGCGCTCGATCCAGTATCCAAAGGGCGTGAAGCTCTTTCTCATCATGCTCTCGATCTTGGTGTCAATGTTCCTCGTCGCATTGGTATTCCCCTCCCTTCGAACTTTCAACCCCCTTTCATACGAGACTAACACCGCCAACAGGACCGCCTCATCATCGCGACAGCAATCCCACAAATCACAGACGACTTCCACTCCGTCACCGATATAGGCTGGTACGGCAGCGCCTACCTCCTAACAACCTGCGCCTTCCAGCTCCTCTTCGGCAAGCTCTACGCCAATTTCCCCATCAAGCGCGTCTTCCTCTGCTCCGTCGTCCTCTTCGAAGCCGGCTCTGCCGTCTGCGGTGCGGCCCCCGACAGCGCCGCCTTCATCGTCGGCCGCGCCATCGCGGGCGTCGGCGGCGCGGGTATCTTTGCGGGCACCATCGTCGTCATGGTCCACTCCGTCCCGTTGCACCGCCGGCCCAAGTACCAGGGCGCTTTCGGGGCCGTGTTTGGTATCGCGTCCGTCATCGGACCGCTGCTGGGCGGCGCGTTCACGACAAAGGTTACCTGGCGGTGGTGCTTTTACATTAACCTGCCGCTGGGGGGCGTCGCGCTGTTGGTGATTGCGTTTGTGATGAGGCCGCCGGAGCAGAATCTTGCCGAGTCTTCGTTGTGGGATAAGTTGAAGCAGTTGGATTTCGCGGGGACGTCGGTGTTTATTCCTGGTGTTGTTTGCTTGCTTCTTGCTTTGCAATGGGGTGGTGTTGAGTATGCTGTAAGTCTTACGATTTTCCATTCCTCTCATTCCTATCTTGTTCCCTATTATCCCTCTTTGACCCATTTCTCTCTATATGGAAACATGGGCTGATGAATCACAGTGGAGCAACGGGCGAATTATTGCCCTGCTGGTCCTCGCCATCGTCCTCCTTCTATCCTTCATCGCCATCCAGATCCTCCTCCCTAACACCGCAACCGTCCCACCGCGTATCATCCGCCAACGATCCATCGCCTTCGCAGCCTGGGCAGCATTTTCCCTCGGCGGACAGATGATGCTGATCGCGTACTACCTCCCCATCTGGCTCCAGGCGATCAAGGGCTTCACGGCTGTCGAGTCCGGTGTCCGCACACTCCCCATGGTTCTCTCCATGACCGTCTTCGCGGGTGTATCTGGAGGCATCATTACCAAGATTGGATACTACACGCCCGTGATGCTGGTCGGTATCTGCATCATGTCCGTTGGCGCGGGCATGATGACGACCCTCGAGGTGGACACGAGCACAGCCAAGTGGGCGGCGTACCAGGTTATTTACGGTATCGGGCAGGGTATGACGTTCCAGGCGCCGAATCTCGCTGCGCAGACGGTGCTCAAGCTGAAGGATGTGCCTGTGGGCGCAAGTATCATGTTCTTCTCACAGACTCTCGGCGGCGCCATATTCATCTCGGTTGGGCAGACGGTGTTGAACAACGAGCTTGTGAAGAGGATCAAGGGGCTGCCTGGGCTCGAGGGGATCAACCTGCAGACCACCGGCGCGACATCGCTGACGGACCTGCCTGATAATATTAGGGGACCAGTGCTGGAGGCGTACAACGGAGCGCTGCGGGTCGTGTTTGTGGTTGCGCTGGTGATGGTTTGCTCCGTGTTCATCGGTGCTGCCGGCATGGAGTGGAAGAGCGTGAAGAAGGAGCAGCAGGCGAAGCAGAAGGCCAAGGAGGATGCCGAGGCAGCTGAGGCTGCGGCTGCTGTTGGAGGGGTGTCTGGAGTTGTGGCAGCTACCGTTGCTGCTGAGGCGCAGAGGGAGAAGGAGAGGGAACTTGACGAGGGCAGCGAACGGGACGTTGAGGATGTCGAGAAGCCGAGGGGGGGCGGAGTCTGAGCCGTGGTGATGCTGGTGCGGTCTTGAGGCAGGAGGATGAGGTTACGGCGGTTGGATTCGAGGCAGAGGGAACGAAACACATTCAGATGGACGGATATGGGATACTGCATGGGTTATTGAGTCTCAAAGAATGGACTTTTGTATGATAGAACATATGATACCCCTCTCGATGTAAGGAAACGTAATGTAATGTAGATTCATCTGAACCCAAGAAAGGGGATCAACTCAGACAAATCCTTGTTCAGAATCTGCATCAGGAGCAAAGCGAATGTTTGACAGGCTCTTCTCCATCAGCGGCTTCTTGTGCTATCTATGTGCCCCCAGCTCAGAAGACCAGCTGTCATTTTTGTCATTTTTGTCATTTTCCTGAATCAAGAGGACGCACACATCACCTTAGGGAAATGAGAGGCAGTCGTCAACATCGCATACCGCTTTGGCCTCAGCAGCCAGCCTATTCAGAAGGGGACAAACGGGCACAAACGAACTCGCATTGCCATTTGTTATGATATCTTACACGGAAACTCCTTGTTGTTTACTGATCACATATTACCAAAGCTACGTTTCTCAGAGCATTGAAGCTATCGAGCTTGCGACAAGTCGCTTTCAAGGCCTCCAAATGCTGTGGTTTATTTCCCAAAGCGAACGCCGATGTATGTCACACCTGAATCACTACTAGGCGAGTGATGGCTGAACATCCACGATCACAAATTGAAGAGAAAATTACTGTGTTTGTAGGCAGACAAGAGTGTGGAGTTGGCCTGAGCCGCTACGTCAGTAGGAACTCAAGTTGCCATCTTGCGGACAAACACCTCCCGCCTCTAGCATTGTGCATCATTACTGCCTCAAACAAACCAAAGGCCTTTCACGTCATTTGTCTCATGATTGACCCCCAGGAAGCGGCTTTCCTCCCAGATTATGACAGCTGAGGAAGGCTTCGATGTTGCATATAAGCCGCACTGTATCCACCTAGTCTTACTCTAACGACTGAACCTTATTCTCCCCTAGCTACTTTCTCTTAGATCGCATTAACGACTCATTGCCTACCATTATCAGGATGTCTGCACTCAGTTCTAGTACCACTCCTTCCATCAACAAGCCCATTGTCGTTGGCCTCTATGGCCTTCCTGGTAGTGGCAAGTCTTACGTCCTGCGCCATCTCAAGACATACTTTGGTGTTGGGAATCGGTTCCAGTACTATGAGGGATCCGAGGTCATTGGGAACCTCGTCGACGGCGGTCTGGAAGCATTCAAGCGACTCGACAAGGACACTCAAAAAGTGCAACGACAGCGAGCCATTCAACTCATTGCCGATGAATGTACCACTACTGGACGTATTGGCATCGTCACCGGTCATTATTCATTCTGGAACGACAAGAAATCTCCTTGCGAGATTGTGTGGACTGAGGGCGACAGACGCGTCTACACCCACATCCTCTACTTGGACATGCCCGCTAACAGGCTATGGGGTCAACGAAAGGACGACGAAAGTCGAAGTCGCCCTAATCTGCAGCCCAATCAACTTTCCAAGTGGCGGACTGCCGAGATGGCCGGTCTAACCCGTCTCTCTCGTCTGAATGGCATGCATTTCATGCCGCTGCATCTCGAAGGGCCGCGTTCTTATGATGGCATTCAACACATGTTGCGCAATATTGGGACACAAGGCGAAGAAAACCTTGGTCGTGTAAGAAAGGAGACTGACCGGTTGCTATTTTCGGACCGAGACGGCGATCTGTTGGATACAGTATTGGTGTTGGACGCGGATCGGACGCTGTGCGCTGCGGACACGGGCTCGATGTTCTGGGAGAGACTTAAAGCAAATTCGGAGGGGCATGGCCAGGATCGAATCTGGGATGTTCCAGAGACCTTTGGAAAGCATTGGCTCTGGGACGACCCCGAATGTCCCCTGAATAGGCTATTCAGCGAGAAGAACTACTCCTTTGCTTCCTTTAACCAGGCAATGTCGTTATACGAGTACGTCGACGGCGCTTTCGACGAAGTATGCGAGGAAGTCGCCTCTGCTGTCTCGTTATATCCAGAGTTCATGGCTCTTATTCACGCCGTGAAGCGCCATCGGGGCGTGGGCATCGTCATCGTCACGTGTGGCCTTCGTCAAATCTGGAAACCGATTTTGGAGAGAGAAAGCCTCGATGACAGCATGGAGATTATTGGCGGGGGCCGTTTCGCTGATGGCTACGTTGTTACCCCGGAGGCCAAGGCCGTTGTTGTCTCCCAAATCCAAGCCCAAGGTGTGTCTGTCTGGGCTTTCGGAGACAGTCCGATGGACCTTCCCATGCTCAAGATGGCAGACCAAGCTATCGTCGTCGTCGGCGAGAAGCGTCTCAGGAGCAAAACTATGGACGCTGAGTTGGCAAAGGCCATCGCTGACGACAAGGACTTTTCTTCCAAGACAGGCTTTGATCCCGAATCATTCCACACCCCGCCTCACTCCAGATCAGTTGCCGATTGTCGACGTTTCTGGTCAAGCTTTCATGGAATCGTTCCTCTATCGCTACGCCAACCTCCGAGTTCTACACGCCACGAAAAAGAGTGCAAGCAAACTCCTCATGACTCTGACACGCGACGCACCTGTGGCCGGTCCCAGTCTCCGAGCGGCTCATGGACATGTTGGACGATACCTCGCCACCGAGTTTCTGACGGAGCTGCTTGGACTAGAATACTTCCCGATACCTCACGGTCAGGGCTACAAGACCGATGGCCATCGCCTCGTCGACGAGAGTCAAACGGCCATCGTTGCTCTTATGCGTGGTGGCGAACCCATGGCCTTTGGCATCAGCGAGGCATTTCCAAGTGCCATCTTCATCCACGCCAAACATGCCACTGAGCTCACGAAGAAGACCCTTTGAGGAATGACAACGCTCCTCCTGGTTGATTCGGTGGTCAACAGCGGTAGATCGATCAAGGAGTTCGTCGACCACATTCGGGGGCTGGAGCTGGGTATTCGCATCGTCGTTGTTGCCGGTGTGGTTCAGTCCAAGGCTATCTCGAATGTCTTGGAACCACTTGCCTGTGTGGGAGACCTCAGTCTCGTCGCAGTTCGGTTTGTCTGACAATAAATTCACTGGAAGTGGCGATACGGACACTGGCAACAGGCTTTTCAACACTGTACATCTGGATTGATAGGATTTGAAGTAGGATATCTCGATTTGAGCTACGAGGCCGTATGAGTGAGGAATGGATCCATATTCTGGGGGCTCAATGGAAGAATGAAGTATGTTGCTGTTCCTACGGCTTTAGATGAATATCAAGACTGTTATGAAACTGAACTTGTGGTGTTTGCGTGGTCTTGCCCAATCAATTCGTTAACGTGAACTCAATGAATGAGTGTGCGTAAGAACAATACGGACTGTGAAGACCATTGACTAGGTCTGCATCTTATTCTTTTCGTCATGTAACGATACGAACATCCTTGACCAATCCTCATAAGACCTCAGTGACCCGATATTTGAGCACATGAGATTGGGTCCAAGTATGTCTATCAATACTATAGGTCTACAAACGATTGGGCCTCGTTTCGGGCAGCTTCTAAACACGTATCTATGCATAAGTCGGCTGCAATACGGAAACTTTGAGGAGCCTTTCATGCCCAATATTACGACTGAATGGCTTACGGCTATCCGCTCAGAGGTCTTCGTGGTCTCAAAGTTCTGGATAGGGCTTTGCGTAATATCCACACTCGTCCTCCTAGCATGCGGTTGTTTCAGCGTTTTGTTAATCCATCTGGCATCGGGGCACGAGATTCTGGGTTATGCGTTGACAATGGCTCGGAACTCGAGGTACATTGCACTATGACCGAAGACTGTGTGGACGGAAGACTATGTAAACGGACGGACCTGAGCTTGCTAAGGAGATCAAGCCGCTGCGGATAAGACACCGGTTGGTATACGGAGAGGTCGCGGAAGAGGCCGTGGTGGCTATTGCTATTGAACAAGAGACCGAGGGTATCGAAGAGAAAGCGTCCCACTGTTAGATATATATTTCCAACAGTTGCATTGTACTGCACCCGTCATGGCATTTATTGATACATTTCGCTTGGACATCCTACTTGCATATGAACAAACGTACCCCGGTCGGTCATTGTGTGCCTCCTCATTTTCATGAAGCTCGTCTCAAGTCGAAAGACGGGAAGGAAGTAGGCATTCTAAGTGCGTGAGATGTCACTTTGAATCAAATCATGAGACTTTCTTGCATTCATAACGCACATAAACCAGATTAGAAGTATATTCTTCCTCGGCCCTTCGACCTTCAGCATAACCCCTCTCAACTTCGTGAGGTATCAATCCCGGAATCTCGACTCTCACAGTATGGAGGAGAGTGCTAATCAAGGTTTCCCCGGTTCCAAGTGCAAAGATATCAGTTCACAGTCGGCCATCACATGGAAAGTGAGAAAACGAATCACATGACGAGCCTCCCGAAATAGATCTCCTAAACTCTCAAGCTTCTCCTCGTCAATGAGCTTCATCGCCTTTTCTGGTAGGTGAAGCTAGCCAGACTCAGAAAGCCCAAGTGTCTACATCCAAGATAATTCCTTCCTCTCTACTCTCACTAGTCAGAAGACTATACGCTGATGATTGACAACATCAATATATGCGCCGTTGGATGAGATGTGGCCGTCGCTGTCAGAGGTCTAAAGACGAAGCTGTAGTATCACTCGTGGTAAAAGCTTCTGGCACTTTGCTAGTCATAGGCGACGATGACACTATGGAGACACCCTAGCAAGAGAGACAGAGAAATTGAGAGAGAATCCGGGTCATCTTCATTCGCATCTGTATATATATATATACTGACCTCGCTTCGGTGCAGGTTCGACCCAGAGACCATCACGATACCCAACAACACATTTCCCTTCTCCATTCAAGCATCAAAGCAAATCAGATCCCAGACAGAGAGGAAAAGAAGACAATACACTCAGCCCATCTGACCGAGTCTCAGAATGCTATCCGTCCTCAAGAAGCAAACATCAAACCTCAACGGCGCCTCCATCTGCTACTCTGCTCGGACCCGGAAGCGATCCCGCCCGAAACCAAAGGTCAAAAGCTACATAAAAAAATTACCCGTCTTACCCGCCCGGCCCTCGACAGAAACCATCCCTCCGCCCTTAATCTCCCCGGCCGAACAACAGCCAAAAGGAAAAAAGTCAAAACATTTTCCTCCCCGGTCGGTATTTCCGCCGGCGTCGAAGTTTAGCTGGTGTATACCGAAGCTCAATGAGGTTTCCTGCCGCCCTTCGTCCTCCCTCTGGAGGACGATACATACTCTGTATTGGTAGGTTATGCTAGGCTTAAGCAGCTAGTGACCGCTATACGTCCCCTAAAGATTGGATACATCAAATTGTGATGTGGTTAATGTTGTCCCGGAGAGACGATCCAACATCCAACGACTTGCTAGTCTGTGTGCGGGTATTGTCAGCCCGCGAGAGTCAAGACGTTGTCTGACTCGCCATGATCTTCAACCCGTCCCATTACCCCATGTCCTACCATCTTCCCGTATCGCAAGGCCCAACAAAGCCCGCGATATAAAAAATGCACAGTCACCTATCAGTAGCACGAAAACAGTCTTGATAAAGAAGCAGAGATAGAAAAAGAACGAAATCGTATCTGAGACGAGCCTCTATCCAAGTCGGAGGATGCCCGCGATATGGCGACATGCAGGCCGTCGCAGGGTTCACCTATCTCTGTCAAACTGACTAGGGTGTGAGGGCAGTCCTTACAGATCTGAGATAGGATATTCGCCTTCCAGGGCTAAAGACGCAGACGCTCGACGCAAAAAACAAAAAACAAAAAAAAACCATCTGAAGTTCGTCCTTAGGGATCCATGGCTCATGGGTGTAAGAGAGAGACAGGGACGACGAGGGGACCATATGATATCTCCCACACAAGCTCTGTTCCAGAATGCGACGCTGCAGCCGTTGCACCGCACAAGCACACGCGCGGCGCGAACGCGAGCGAGAGCATCCAGAACACATGTTTTGGGAGTGCGCAAGTAAAGTGAGTCGGTGAGTATCAGCCTGTTCAACGTCCACCCCTCCAAGTTCTTCTTAACGGCAGTTAAGATATCAGACATCTACTCCGTAGCCTAGTACTCTGTACGAGACACATAATGCTCTTCAGACTTGATCAACGTTCAAGTCAGATCTTCAAACGGGGAGAGACGACTTCGAACGGACGGCACGTGGGGGTGGGGGTCATGCCTCTTCGTCGTCTACGTACCCCATCTGCCATTCCTATTCTGACTCTGGCTGATGCAGTCTGCAGCAAGTAACAAGGACAGCCTGAGCCAACCAGTCGAGCTACAACCAAAGACTTGGAATTCCTCTCTTATCGTTGGTCGCTGTGGGAAGATCCCCCCTCCTAAAACCCCAAACAGATGTACGTGAGCGACCTAGGCAAGAATGGTCAAGAGACCAGCAGCAGACGCATCGCAAACACCTCTGCCGGTTAATGTTCCTCTCGCCTCTCTGATCGCAAATTGTCTGGCGGAATTTCCGGACCCAGGCTAAAGCAAACCCTCACGCAGCCTGTCAAAAGGACTTGATTCCGAACCACTTCATAACCTTGACCGCCTAGGCCCTCGGGAGCCATCCTCGATTCCTCCACGAACTCTCACCGGATCTCCCCAAACTGAATCGAACTGAACCATTGCAAGTGCCATTCACAAATGGGACAGTGAGGGGTAAACTCCCATTCGTCCACCCCGGCCGCGCCTACAATAGTACACAAACTGCTTGCTGCGCCGTTGGCTCACCCGCCTCCGAAGCTAGGACCAGAGACAACATCGGTTCCCAATGGTGTCAAGGCCGGCGCTAGACTCCGTGGGCAGTGGTATTGTTTGGATTTTCCCCGTTGGGCTTCTTTTCTAGTGTGCTTGCCCGCCCTCCCAGCACCCATGGCCAATGGATGATAGGGCCATTCAAGCTCACCCAAAGCTGCGACCCGGGGGCTTGTCACGCTCGCACATTGATTCTTGGTCTCACTTGCCTAGGAAACCAAGCAATCCCCCCTCATGATGTCAGACCGTACGCCAGCCCGTGCAAGTTGCTACTTTCTGGAATTTCGCGCAGAAACTGCATGCGCTCCTACGATACTTAGTCATTTTCCTTGGATCAGATGGATCATGGAAGAGCCAGGGTGGTCACTGCGATGGGGATGACACGATGGCACCCCGACATTGTGTGCATGAGTCGCCGACGTACGCTAAGCGGCACAAGGTCCCCGTTTGTGTTGAGGCCTGCTCACTTTGCCCCTCTGCTCGGTTGGATCTTGTGAAAGCCAACGATGAACGATGAAATGGGTAGGAAAGAGGGAGGAACCGCTCGTGCGACGATGGTGACAGGTGGAATGTAGTCCCAGTCGTCTTATCCTGCGCTCGGCAAAATGCGATCTTGTGGCGAGTGTGGGATATATGGCCGCTGCTATGTTGAGGCACAGCAGCGAGACTCACGATAGAACTGTAGCGTGTCTGTCAGTGTCAGTCAATGTTCGCCCACTTCCCTTTGCTACTCGACCGAGTCGACTCGCCTGCTGTGCGTACGAGCCAGTTCGGACAAGCGAGTGAAGGAGGTGTGTAGTGGTTCGGGCAAAATAGGATTGTGGTGTGCTGGCCACGAAAGCCAAGAAGCGGAAAAGAACCCAAGAGACGCAAGCCTATCTCTTGGTCTTCCGTCCGGCATCACGACTTGGCACACCAAAACAGAAAAGGGGGGGGTGGGCAGGCGGATGAGGCGACAAGAGAGCAAATCCGCAGAGCTGCAAGAATGCCACAAGGCCGCAGGTGACAGCAGGCCGGACCATGTTCTCGGTTGGGTGTTCTCTTGTGCTGGAACTTGGAAGTCATCGTTCTGGAAAGATCAAAAGGTGTGAGCTCACCGGACTCTGGTTGGATGTGCCTTGCATTAGCGGCGAGCCTGTGGTTCTGGATTGTCGGCGACGACGAGATGTGTTTCCAGGTAGGGTGTCGACTGTCGTCGAAGTATGCTGCAAAGTGCAAACTCCCGGGGCCAGCTCTTGGGCGCCCAGACGCAGGCCCTCCTGCTGCTGGTCAGTGGCCAAGCGGGCAGATGGCGCCGCCCCCCCAAGCGACTATCAGAGGAGACGACATGTCCCGACCAATTGTTAGTTGCTTCTCAGGGACGAGGTTGCATCGATAGTCGCAACTGATAGACCGACAGACAGCCGACACGACACCACGCGCAAAGTGGACGCGGTACGGGAAGAACCACCTCATCAATGGATCAGGTCAGTCGGAGATGGGGCCAACCGTTGGCAAGCCGCAAGACTGTGTTCCGTAGACAAGCTTTACGACTTTGATTGTGCCTTGGCACGGAAAGGTCCCTAGCTGCTTCTTGGCATCTTGTTGCGTTGCGCAGCGCAGAGGAAGAGGAGGAGTATTCGTAGGAAAGAACAAAACGAGATATTACAGTGGATAAGGATATGAGGCTATGATGCGAACATTTCGTACTGCTCGTCAAGTGAAAACGCGGTTCGATCCGCCATAACGATAACGACAACGAAGGCTGAAGTTGATGACTGATGTTGACGTTGATGATCCAGACAGTACGGAGTAGTGATGAGTGAGACCTGCGGAGAGGCTGTTCCAGCACCGCCCAGCGTCTGTAGCAAGGATGAATACGCGGGTGTGTGCCGATTGTGTAGGAATGAAATGGCCTGTGGAGGTTGCGAGAGCGAGAACGAAAAGCGATACGGATCCAAGCCAGGTAATCTCAGCAAAAAATACGATAGATGCGACATTGACAGCAGCAATGCAACGGTCGTCGGCCAACATACAACTGCTCAGATCATAGCCGTACTGTCCCGCACTCTCGCTCATCATCATAGCGCAATGAGTGAATGGGGAGCGATGGATGGTGTCCGTTCTGATGCAAAACTTAGAACAACAACGAGCTGGATCCATACTGACGCAGGGAGAAGGAGACTCTCCGTAGCTTCTCAGCAAGCGAGACAAGCGGCCAGGATAGACTGGGGGCGGCAAAGTCAAGAATGGATCCTGTCACGCCTGTCTGCCTCATGAAGAGACCCGATTGCCAGGGTCGTTTTGCCAAACATGATGAACGTCTTCAATGCAACGGAGCCTGTCAAGGTAGTTACGGGAGACAGCAACGCGTTCAACGAAAGGGGGAAAAGGATAAAATGGGCGGAAAATGTGGATATGGATCCTGTAACAGGCGACAGGGGAGCGTCCCCGACGAACTCTCTCAAGACACGGCGGCAGCGCAAGATGGAAACTGGGGAACGCATTGGCTGCTGTGTCGCTCAAAATTTCAATCTGGGCCCTGTGCCGCGGGGAGAGCGATAGCAAACTCCAAAGGCCTTGGATCTTGCATGGCAGGCCGCAGAGGCAATACAAGGTGCCTAGCATGTTTTGTTGCTGGTGCCAGCTAGTACTATGCACGGCATGGACCCTTTCATGGGCCACGCTGGGAGGTTGCATATATCTGCATAAAGACGAGGGCCGGTGGCATAACACGGCCGTGGAAGATCGAAGGCCGGGTGTTTGGGTTGAGGGCCGGTAGGTCGAGTGATGAAAAATGCCGCCATGGAGGGACCGATGAAGAGACGGGGGACGGCCACTCGGCCGGATGGCCCAAAAGACCCAATTGGGAACCGAGCGTGCGTCTCAACGAATGAGCAAAAGAGGTCCGGCGGCAGCAAGATGAATCAGGATGGAACTCCCAATGCACCGGGACGGAATGTGCACCCTGAACTGACTTGCTTGCTGTGTAACTGTGGGCTGTTATAGCCTGTCACCGGTGGTCGCAGGTGTTGATGTCGTCTTTATCCAAGGAAGAGGCGAGAGGGAGCCAGGATGGTCCTCTTTTCCCGCCCAGAGGGAAGAGAAATGCTGCAGTGGTGGTGCAGCTTGATACGGCCGGGGGCGAGGGGTGTGTGTGTACGCTGTACGGCACGCGATAGGTGAGCCCAGTTGACTAGCAGGGCAGGCCAGAAGCGGGAGAAGGCAGTGAAAGAGGGGTCCTCGAGCCTTGAGGATGCTTCCCTTGTTCCCTCGGGTTGAGTGTCGAAGGAGAGAGACGGTGGACGATGAATACGCGGCTGTTAGTGATGGGGCCAGCCTCTTTGCGGATTGAAGGTTGCGGTCTGTTGCTGGGCACTCGGGAGCAACAAGGCGAGGACGAGGACGGTGAGGTTTGCGGCCTCGTCACAAGTGGTGGCTTGGAGGCGGCTGGAGGTTTCTCCTCGTTGTGCAACAAAGTGAAAGTCGTTGATAGGTATGTGAGCCAGGGCGTATCCGGCCAGCAGCTAAGACTTGCGTACGCAGTCCGTCGTGACGTTTGTTGAAAGCCTCTTGACGGGTGCCCTTGGCAGCTGGTCTAGGTAGGTTTCCGGGACAAGACGGCGTCGGCAGTGGCTGGGGATCACACCGTAGACTTCTTGAGTAGACTTTCTAGAGGAAGACAAGACGGACGGTAGAGCTGCGGTGGCACGATTCAACGAGTGCTACTGTGTGGACGAGTGAACTTGAACGTCTGTGTCGGCGCCTACTATCAGCAATGCCTCTTTGGCCAACCTGAAGTTGACTGACTTGTGGTTACTAACTGGCTGCTACCTAGCTTGAACCCGGAGGCCTGAAGTATGTAAGATGAGGGGAAACAGCGCAAACAAGCGCAGAGAATGACGAGGATTCATGTGAAGAAGAGGGGCGGCAGCAGGTAGATGGGAGCAGGCAATGGAAGTATGGCGAGGAAATCTGGGGCGAAATGCGTGGTGAGAAACACTGCGAAAGATTGAAGGACAGGCAGACAGCTGCGAGACGCATGGATGGCAGGAAGAGGACAGCAGCGGCAGCCAGTAGGGGAGCGACGTCCAGGTTGGCGGACCTGAGAGATGAGGTGCTCTGACTGCTGAGGCATTGGGTGAGGGGTGCATACTTTATGCAGATA
Organism: Colletotrichum salicis; assembly: GCA_001563125.1. Lineage (NCBI taxonomy): Eukaryota > Fungi > Ascomycota > Sordariomycetes > Glomerellales > Glomerellaceae > Colletotrichum > Colletotrichum salicis. Next base: position 13,471 of record JFFI01000707.1, read on the forward strand.
TGCACTAAACTATGAACGACATAAGTGGATACTGCCTTCCGCTTCAAGCGTCTTTGACACCAGTGTGACCAGGGCAAATCCAGGAGCACGGAGCCTAGGTAAGCCAATCAGATTCACGTAAAGATCGCATGGAGATTCCCGCTAGTGGAGTGTTTGTGTGAAAAAAAGAAGCCAGTCCCAAAAACGGCAGCGCAGATGGAACATGAACCCCACTTTTGCCAATCAAGGGAAGCCAGGACCGGGGGCGTTTTACATAGCGCGAACCAACCCACCGCCATCCCGCTACCTACTGCAACCTTCTTCCCCAAGTGCGAGGCAAGAGGCACGCTGGGCAGGTGCCACTGGCAGGTGCAAGTCGTCTCTGGCTCCTGCTCTTCTCTAGGTACCTTAGCCAGTACCAAATGGAAGCAATGTCTTTCGCGAGCAGTAAACAACTTCCAGGAAAAAGTCGATCATTGCAAAATTGACTCATCACGGGCCATCGACAAGTCAATAGCTGACCGCCATGGTTGCGTGGCTGGTCTCCTGCCATCGCTGTATGAAGTACATACTCTGATCGTTGTCGTTTTGTCCTCTCCCGGCTGGCTGCCGCTACGATGGGCAGATGCAATTGGGTTTACCCTTTTGACAATTACTCTGGGTGGTTCAGTCATCGCCAATCAACCTTTGAAGTCCAACATCTGCCGAGGACGAAGACGTCGATTCACCGTTTGTTTGCTTCCACCAACAAGTTACATCTTTTTTTGCCCCTCTGACAGGCCAACAGACTTATTGATGACAGGCACAGACACAATACAACACAGGCACAGGCCGCCGCAATAATGGAGAAAAAAACGAAGAACCTTGGAAGTATTTCCCCCGCAAGCACACGGCTAAGAGTAACCTGTTTCGGCCCTAGCTACGACGCATGGTGGGGGGGGGCATATGGCCCAGGTCGTCCAAGTTGGTTTCTTGTTCACTGGCACGACTGGTTGGCTGTCATCATGCACCGCTCACGCTCACGCCCGCGCCCACGCCTGCGATGCTACAGAGCGGCAAAGAGAGAGACACACGGACGTCCCGCATGTGCAATGGTTAGACCTGTCAACCGCTGGCTCCCTTCTTTCATCCCGTCTACGGCGCATGTGTGCGTGTGTGTGTCTCTGCTATGCGGCTGGTCTCGTGAGCCGTCTTGCAGGTCGGCAGCTCCAGTAGCCCTACCGGCCATGCCAGCTTAGGACTGAAAGAGGGCAAGACTTGATCTGGTTGCAGACCTGATGCGTGGTCTGGACTGGCCCGAGGTAACGCGATAGAGGTTACAATGAAGCCAGTCTCTGAATCTACCACACTAGTTAGAGTCTACAGACTCTACTGTGTACGCAGCAAAGGGCCAGGCACGGGGGCTACGAAATCTGTGTGTGTGACCCCGGTTCAGCTGGCTCGAAATTCCTTCCTCTTCCCATCGTGGAGACTGGAGCCGTCGAAGTACGTATCTTGTCCGATTTACGGGCTTTGCAGCCGGTGTATTAGGTAAGAAACATCTGAGGTACATAAATGTGTACCTGGGCCAATAGAACCTTAGGTAAGTTCAAAGGTAAGGGAGGCCATGGCAAGCCTCGAAAACCTAGAATGAAGAATAGAAGCAGACCAAAGGCAAAAAAAAGAAGAAGTAGAGGGCAAGAGTACACGAATGGATACTTTCCATCGCATCGCATCGCCTCACCTCGCATCGACATTCGACGGCATCAATGCGCGATTCCGACTCTTCTCGATGAGTTCGTCGCCGCCTGCCGCCGTCCAGTGTCAGTGTCAAGGTCAGTGTGGTGTGTCTGTCCCCTAAACCCCAAGTGTCCCAAGCTCCAGCATTGGGCCCTGCACAAGAAACAAAACCGAGTGAGAACAAAAAAAAAAAAAAGAAAAAAAGAGAAGAATATCCCGGTAACCCAAATCCAAGGCATTTTTCTTCTTCTCTAGAGCAAACCAGTCTGTGATCCCCGATGCTGGTGTTGGTGCAAGTTTTGGTGCTGGTGCTGGTGTCAGAGCTAGACTGACAGTAACAGCCCTCGTTTGGCTGGTGGGCCTGTCTGGCCCGGCCCAATTTAGCCCCAGTAGAGTATGGCATCGCATAATATCGTACAGTTATTCGTACAGATATTGATAGGTAGTGCAGAGCATATCTGTAGCGTATGCGCAGGGCAGGCAAACCGCAAAAGACAGAAGAGAATAAAGGCGAGGGAAAATACGTTGCTGCAAGAGAAAATAGCAGCCAGGCCTGGGTCCCCATGGTGCCCCTGCCCGGCGCAATCTTGGCTCCATTCGACTCTTTCCACTTCCATTGACACCCCAAATGGCACACCCTGGCTTGTTCCATTGCTCTTGCTCCATTTGCTCCAGGGCTCCAGTGTCTCCATTTGCCTCCTCCTTCCCCCCCAGAGTGCAGGTCCAAGAGGGTCCTCGAAAGATAGGTACGTATCCCTCTTTTTGCAGTAGCGTAAGGCAGGATACGTTCCGGTACGTACTCTGGTGTTCCCTGCGCAGCGCACATCCACAATCTCGTCTCGCTCGTCCATCCCATGTCTGTCACTCACCAATTTGCGGCTTGCCCTTTCTCACTCTCTTCTCTCTCTCCCACGCTCTCGTGGCTCTGTGGCTCTTTCTCAGTCTCTCTGCTCTTTCTCTGTGTGTCTTGGGGTTGTCTCGCACACACCCGTCGGCCACTAACCATGTACTTTGTATCTGTATTTGTAGATGGCAAGGATGGAGACCTTGCACCTGCTCTTCTGTACGGAGCATTCGTACACACACCCCACTCCTCCTTCTTCTTCTCCTCAAAATACACTCCCCCCAGTCTGCCTCTCTCTCTATCCCCTACTCACTGCGTCTCTGGCTGAACCAGGTCCAGAATCCACACCCAAGGACAAGACTCAAGAATACACACAATGCCATGCCATCCCCAATAAAACCATCGTGACACCTCCCTCCCCGTGCACGTTCGCTCTCATTCTCCGGCCCTTCTCTTCTTCTGCTGTGTGTCGTCTCTTTGAGGGTTCAACTTTGCAACATCTGCCAAGTCAAAGGTCGTCCCAAATGCGCTGTTAAACGGGTCTTCGGTTTCTGGTTTCAACGTCCCTCTCGCGATTCGCCATCCTCGTCTCGTCTCGTCTCTTCTTGAGAGAGAATCCTCTGCCGTCTACCGTTTACCATCTGTCGTCCTCAAAAACCCAAATCCAAAACCTCCCACCACCCGTTGGATCGAGCTTTCTCTGCTTCTGCCACCTGCTCCTCCTACCTACTTCTCGGGCCCTTCATCTACGCCTTACTCCCCTTCCTTCTCCCTTAACTCGCCTCCGTCGACCTCTATTCCACCCTCAACTTCAACGCCCAATCGCACACTTCCCTTTCCGCACCCCGTGTCTCGCTACCTCTTCAATCTGCCAACCACCCCCCCGGTTGACATCACCAGACCCTTCCGCAGGGTTCGACTTCGAAACCGCCTGTCAGTGGAAAGACATTTGGCTTGGGACTTGCCCCGACCGCCTACCTGCTCCGTTTCCTCACCTGCTGGCTGGAACCATTCGAGTGGGTTGATATCAGGCCATTGCTGCTCGTCTACAAGGCTTTCGGCTTCGCCTGTCATTCTTCATTCCTTTTACGCTAGGTCGCTTCTTGGGTGAGCTGCCTCCTGATGTACGTCGCCCCAGTTTTTCTACTCTACCTGGTTCCCATCGATCTCAACTCCTACTCTACTTCACCAACTTCTCTTCCAGTCTCTGCCCTGATTCACTCTCGTACCTCGTCAATGGCCGTTGACTAACCCACCTCTTGCAGCAGTCTTGGCAATTGTATCTGCTCCCCTTTGGACAGACATCTAGAGCAATTGGACACACTCGAGTTCTTCGATACGACAATCCCGTCACACACATCGTTAGCAAGCTAGTCTTGCCAACCCCCCTACCGCAACAATGGCCGTTCCTCAAGAAAAGGTGGCCGCCCACACCACGGTCGCCAGCATTGCTCTCCCCGAGAAGGCGGCGTACTCGAAGCTGTCCGACACCATTACCCCGACCCCGGGCACACTCACTCCCGTGGCTTCAACCCCCGAGAAGAGCCTGGAGATGCCCCGCGACAGCAATCTATCTACCCCGCGGTCGTACCGCAACGAGAACCCCTTCGATACCGACATTGAGGCTATGATCACCACGACATCCTCCTCCGACCCATACGCCATGAAGAGTATCACAACCACGAAAGACTGCCCAACGATATGGCCGGGCAAGCAGGATTGGAAGGCCAAGGCAAAGGCCGCAAAGCGTGACAGAGGCTCCTGCGCCTGCATGGCTCGCATGAGCAAGAAGAACCGCATCATTATGAAGGTCGCCATTGGCCTCCTCGTTATTGGCGTCGGCGTCGGTGTTGGCTTTGGCGTCAGCAAGCCTTTGGGCGCACCCATCTGGGGCACCCCTGATGGAAACAAGTGAGGGCGACAAGTCTTTCGGCGACATCTACACTTCGACAATGGACTACAAAACACCTATCTGGCCAGCTGGCCAACAATCATACCGAACATAGCCGCATAGACGCTCTACTACCACCACGCTCGAGCCACTTTCCCTTCAGTTTGTATTACATACAACGACCCATCATTACTGTCGCCCGATGGCCACCTCGGGCGATGATTCCTCTGCTGTCTCTTTTATTTTTATCGAGCCTCGTCATCAACAAAGGGAAGAGGCCACCATAATTACGATCAGGCGTTTTTTGGAGTTCAATGCATGGGCAATCCATCAGCGAGCGAGCAGCGGCACTTTGCGATACAGTATCCTACAGAAGGGGTTCCCGATAAACCCCCCGGGCTGTGAGAAGTCCGAGGGTATCGGCACTACGAGACACGAAGCAATTCACTTCGATGTCTACGTTTACGGAGAGACCAGGGCTTTTCCTACTTTTCGATTCTTCACATGGGGAGAACAGCACCAGCACTTTTTGTACAAGGGTATTGGGGGCACGCTTACTGCGTCAAGGAGAGACGCGTGCGGTTTCGCCATAGCTGCGGTTTGTAGTATAAAAGGATTATTGGGGTGGGATTATTATTGTTAGGCTTCTGTTAGACGGCCTCTATACGCATTAGGGTATCAGGCGAGAGCAATCAAAGAGTTTATCAGGGACCCCGCAGTCGAGAAGCGCTCTGGCTGTCGGGTAACCCGTATTTTTCTGGTTACACACATTTCCCATTCTCCCTCTGCGTCTCTCGTCGTTTCGAGTCTCTTTCCAACTGCTGAACATGGGTCATCCCTTGTTTTTACGTGTTTTGGCCAAAGTGATTGCCATGAAACGATGCACGTTTGTTGGGGTAGACCCTTCTTTTCTTACCAAAAGACGAGCTGACAAGGACACAGGCCGACCACCTCGGCAATCACGTTCATGCTTGGAGGACACACCGACGACTACACAGTGCAAGTGTGCCGGATCCCGATCCGGTTCAGCAAAGTTCAAGAGATACTCCTCGTTTATCCTGGTATCCTAGGCATACAATAATCCTTACACACGCACAATTCTCTCGCACCACACGCAGATTCAGAAAAAGAAAGGAAAGAAAAAGTTCCGCGGGGTTTTACCCCATCTCAAATCCAAGATGTCGGCTAGGATGGGATGGTGTAACAAGCGAAGGAGGAGGAAACTATAGCAGAGGCTCAAACGCGTTAGAAGATTTGCTGTTTGCGAGAGAGAGAGAGAGAGAGAGAGAGAGAGAGAGAGAGAAAAAGGGAGACCTTCATATACTGACAAACCGCTCCCAGTGTGTGTGTATGATTTGAGATGCCAACGCGCGAGGAACCGCGAGAGGGAGCGGAAGAGAGAAGAAGGAAGGTGATGGAGGGGGGAAGGGACGGGGATATCACCTTGTCCTGAGTTGTGGCTGAAGACAGCAAAAGGCAGAAGGAGAAAGGTTCAAGAGAGTTTGAACCATCCAGTCATCCACTGTGGACATACCCATGGCGAACTGAAAAGGATGGACTTCCATCTTTGGCATGGTGATCGGGTCCCAGGCCAAGCGAGTACGGGGTACGAACGATAGTGGTGGGATTCTTTTCAGATGAGATGAGAATGGTGGTGGGATGAATAAGATTTTGGATGCGGGAGGAAGTGTGTTCGTCGTGATGGTATCGCGTTCATCGTCGGTTGGTTCCTTGTCCCTTTGTGAACACCTCGGCCGCCCACTCATCCTTTCCTTCCGTTCTCATCCTTTCCTTCCGTTCTCTTCCTCTCCCTCCTTCCCCTCC